>PVKM010001406.1:0-78517 GCA_004027735.1 Carollia perspicillata | reverse complement strand
GACCAGGCGGTCCCCACTTCCACCCTGCACCCCTTCTTCCCCCCCTGCACCATGAACACCAATGTCTGCGTGGAGCCCGGGCCGAGCCCGGAGGCCCCGGGCTTGCCCAAGGAAAGCCACCTGCCCGAGGGGGCCCTGAACAGCCTTGTGGATTACAACTCGGAGATGGAGCGCTACCGCTCGTTTGCCACCTCCTTCTACAAGACCAACGGGGGCGCCTTCCCGCAGGCAGCCAAGATCGCGCGCATCACCACCCCCATCTTCCCCAGCAGCGCCGCCGCCGCTGCGGCCGCCGCGCGCATCGGCATGTCCCCCTGGAACTGCGACAACGCGGCCACCGCCGCCGCCACCGCCATGCTCTGGGGCAGCGGCGGAGGCGGGGGCGGCGGGGGCGGCGGCGGGGGCGGCGGCGGGGGAGGCGGGGGTAGCAGGAAATCCTCCTCTGCCGCCGCCTCCTCCTCCACCTCCTCCTCCGCGATCCTCCCCGCCGGCGGTGGCGGTGGCGGCGGCGGCGGTGGAGGCGGCGGAGGCGGCGGCGGCAGTGGCGGCGGCGGCAGCAGCAGGACCAGCATGCACCACCGAAACGACTCCCAGAGGCTGGGGAAAGCTGGCTGCCCGCCAGAGCCGTCGTTGCAAATGGCAAATACTAATTTCCTCTCCACCTTATCCCCTGAACACTGCAGACCTTTGGCAGGGGAATGCATGAACAAGCTCAAATGCGGCGCTGCTGAAGCAGAGATAATGAATCTCCCCGAGCGCGTGGGGACTTTTTCCGCTATCCCGGCTTTAGGGGGCATCTCATTACCTCCAGGGGTCATCGTCATGACAGCCCTTCACTCCCCCGCAGCAGCCTCAGCAGCCGTTACAGACAGTGCGTTTCAAATTGCCAATCTGGCAGACTGCCCGCAGAATCATTCCTCCTCCTCCTCGTCCTCCTCAGGGGGAGCTGGCGGAGCCAACCCGGCCAAGAAGAAGAGGAAAAGGTGTGGGGTCTGCGTGCCCTGCAAAAGGCTCATCAACTGTGGCGTCTGCAGCAGTTGCAGGAACCGCAAAACGGGACACCAGATCTGCAAATTTAGAAAATGTGAAGAGCTAAAGAAAAAACCTGGCACTTCGCTAGAGGTCAGAGGAGATGATTTCTTGTTTCCCAGTCTACCCCCCTCCCTCCTTACTCCCCTCCCCTCTCCCCTTCAGGGCTTCTTGTCTGGCTTCAAGATGCAGTACCCCTTTCCTGAAGCTTCATTCAGGCTGTAAGATACCGTTGTAGGTGGTGTGCGGAGGTCATGGCCTCTCCTCCACCCTCCCCAGCTGCACTTCGCGTGGAACCGCCCTCCAGATGGGGAGGGCGCACCTCCTTTTTATCTCCGGGGAAAAACTAATGTAATTGGTTTGAAAAATCAGAAGTTTTACATTCGATATGGTCAAAAATTTCCCTTGGTGGTTTAAAATGCTCTCTTCCCCTTATGATTGTTTTTAAGAATATCTCTGCTCAAAAGATCGGACACCTCACATTTTACATACTTTTACTGGTCAAGAGAGGCTTATTAGTGGCCCAGTTGTTACAGCGAGGACACAGTTCGTGGCACACAAGCCTATGTGCCCATTCAAAAACACATACAGACACACACAGTAATCACTGACGCTGAAATGCCTGGATTCTGAAGGGGATTTTCTGTCCCCTTCTAGAATAGTTTTTCTCTTCATCAAGACACAGTGTTTCTGTTTCCCATTTTATTTTCTGCATGCCTGGTATTTTTTTTTTTTTAAGAAAGCAGAAATAGTATAGAAAGCTGAACACTACCTGCAGTTTTTAAGGAGATGTAGAGTTAGAATAAAGAGATACAATTGGTTCACGTAATGCAGGTGATGGTCATTTTATGTAAGAATTGTTTTACATAGTTTCAGAAACAAATGACTGCTAAAACTCAGTTACCCAAAAAATAGTGCTTTGGGTTTCTGCACTGGGCAAAGTAACCATTTTGTGGTCACGAATTGTTGTATACACCAAACACAGTTTGGGGTGATACCCTGTATAGTCAGTAAGAGTTTTATGCCTATAAGTTCTTAAAAGAGACAGTGTATGATTATCACTAAAGTAATTGTTAAATTAGGCTTTTAATTCTGTTAAATACAAACAGTGATGTGTTTGGTGGAAATTTCGAATGGTAATCTGATCAAAACAAGGGAGAAAGTGGAAAAACATAGGTAAATGGTTTGGGTGGTATTTTTAGCAAAGAAATATGGGCAAATAATCATAATTAGCTTCTTGATACATTTCACAGAGTAGATAGCTAGACAGATGCTCGTGTGTACATGAGAACATAGGTGGTGGTTTTAGCCTTTGGGAGTATTCTTCGGGCTGGATTGCAGGCAGATAGTTGCTCTCACAGATTGTCATCAGAGGGGCACCTGCACATTCTTTTTAAAAATTGTGAGCTCTGCTTAAAGTCATTTTCTCCATGTAGGACTGGTCTTTAAAAGAATAAAAGAGAAAAGTTGGAGCTCTTTCTTGCAGGTTTGAAAACAAATAAAATACAGACTTTTCTTTAAAAAGCTCTATTAATATAAATTAAAGTAAAAAGCGCTTTGAGATTCCAAAAAACAAAATCAGTGGATATTGGTAACATTATTGTTTGTGTTTGCATCAAAATATTGCATTTATTCCTCTTTATAAGAAAACTCATCTGTTGAAAATTTGAGTTTAGAGTGGTTTATTACATTTCCTTTGGCAACTCTATTTAAGCAGAGATAACAGCAATTATGAAAATGTAGGTCCATGCATTTTCTGAGGTGGCAAAAATTAGTATTTATGTTTTGAATACTCTTTTTCTGGATTAACTTACTGTAACTTCTCTGGGTCTCTAAGTCCCATGGGAAATGAAAATTCAGTTCATCCTGAAATTTTCTGTCAATACCCAGTTGATAAGTATTACATGGCTTTTATTTTTTCCTCTTGAATTATATATTGTTGTTGCTAGTAATCCTCATCTTTAGCTAGACCCATGGCACTGGACCCAATTTAGGGTATGTAGTCAATAGGGCCACTGAGTAATTCTGGTTTATTTAGTAAATAACCACTGGAGGAACTTACCATGAGTGGCAATAGGCTTTTTAGTACAAGTTTCTATGGTGATTTATCAGTCTAAACAAATTTCATGAATTTCTTTTTTCTTCCTTTTGATAGTTTTCCCACAAACTTGTGGTGTTTATATTCCTTAGGCATTTTGATCACATATGATTACATGGTACTGCTTTTTAATATTTTTAAAAATCCATTTGCTCAAAAGTTATGTTGCTCTTCAAAAGATGGGGTGTGAATGAGAGGGCATACAAACTCTCTCTTTGTAGAACTCTCTGATGATGGTTTCCTAACTACATACTCTTCCCACCAGATATTGGGCTGTAGTTCAAGGCTAAGATTATGAGTGGACTGCTCTTTTCCAGAAAGAAAGCAAAAGGAGTTGTGAGGTTTTGGTTTGCTTGTTTAATTGACAAAGATTCTGTCTAGATCATTCGTAAAAGGCAGTGGTGGCATGATTGCCCTAAGTACATGTATAACCACACAGTTAGGGTTGCAGGAAACCAGGGGGCCACATGTCAGAGTGACAAGGTTGACCTGACTGAGCCGAAGCTGGAACAGTGGTTGTGGGTTGGTGAAAAGTGCTCCTGCTGACCTGCTTCCATCTCTAATTTGGTTGCTGCAATTTCTCATCATCTGTGGAGATGTTTTAGAGACTGTCTAGAGGCCCAGGCTGAGGATAGTGATTTGAGAATTTACCATGGCTATTACCTGTGGATTTCAGGCAGTAGCTAGTATTTGTTGGCTTCGAATGATAGGTACCAATTAATATCTGGGTCATAATCATGACATGTATTCTTATTTATCACTTCAAACCTCCTGTGCACTTCTCGTATTTGACTTATTCTCATTCCAGAGACTTCAGGTAGAATCAGATTTTCAGGGTGAGTAAAATGAAATTAAGATACACTCACGTGGTTTTGTTGGGATTCTTGCCCATGTCTTTTAAAGCCTACTATCCAGCATTCCTTTTAAAACTTCTGGACTTACTTATACATTTTCTACTTAGTCTCCTGTTAAGAGCATCTTAATGCCTCAGAAATATGTCTATAAAATCACCCCTTAATACATTCCATATGATAACGATACACCTAAAACTAACTTGGTTTTCGTATGATATTGTGCACTGTATGTTTTCATATAACAGTGTTCATTTAGTCAGTTAACATATTTAAAATCACCCATTATTCATTATTCAAAGCAGTTTGCCACTAATGTGACAAAACTTACCTTGAAAACTTGTATCCTAACTGATCCACGTTCCCAGATAGCTTAAGAAACATGTGATTGTATATTATGATAATAAGTTACATAACAGCAGTTTGTCTCATACAAAGGTAATCTTCACTTTTCATATTCACAGCAGTTCTATTTCTGATATTAAGACCTAACTTTTTAAAATATCCCAACCTGCTATGTATGGCTCAAGGGATAAAACTGTCCCATGGGCAACCCCAGCCTCTTAGGCCCTGAACATTGTTCAGGTGACATGATTGATCTCTGTGGGACAGCATTAGAGACCACACAGATCTGGTTTCTCTCCCATTAGTTGATTTATGGAATTACATTAGTAAGCAGGGCCTCGGGAGATTCCCCTGCCCCTACTCTTGGCACTCTGCTGTGAGTTACACACTGCCTGTCTGCAGACCTTCCAAGTGTTGGTGCAGGGACTTGAAAGGGCCGTGTTATAGTGAACAGACTGAGAAACTGTAAGGTCAGGGAAAAGGACAATTCCATTCTCTCTTTAAAATTTATATGCCGACTGTACAGGCCAACAATAAATTTTCACAAGTTGGGTTGAACTTCTAAAGGGGTTTGGTGGAAAACATCTAGATATTGACCCAAACTTGGTAACTAAGAGTGTTTTAGGGGAAGAGGGACACATTCGATATATACACTGCTAAGTTCTAAGAGCCTCAAACACATAAATGGCAGTCGAAAAATTCTGGGCAAAGCATGGTGTGCAGTTGTGAGGGAAGATGGCACCTGCTTACTGAAGAAATTTATTTGTAGATAATAGTAAAATAGGTGTGTCACTCAGAATCTGTGTAGTTAAATGATAAAACCAGTCAATAATTGAGTATGTCATAAGTTTTTGAAGTTTGGTGACTTAAAAAATTTGATAGATAAAATACAAATGTTTTATATTATAAATTGAACACGTACTAATTTATCATTCTAAATCATAATTTTAAAAATGAGTCTTCAATTTGCAGTTTCAAGAATCAAAAACATGCCAGTATAAAAATTAAAATGTGTGCTTTAATCTAAAAACACAAATGTATAACAATCAAAGGGAAAGCGGAAAGCTTTCAATATATTCAAACAATAGTCTATTAACATGAGAATGTAATAAAGAAATAATGTAGGAAAAAGATACTGAATTTCATAAATAATAAGAAAACACAAAAAATTTCATCTTCGACTAAAGTCACAAAATAGATTTATTTGTAGCCACGATATCAGACTATAATACAAGTTCAATAAAATTCTCTTCCCATCACCAGATTTAATATAAGATAGTTGTTTTTTAAAAGAACCATACATTATTTTATAATTCTTATTTGCAAATAATAACTTCCCCTGTCCAAATGTCATGTCAGTTATCAAAAGTCTTTTGATTGGTAATTAAGAATAGTAAAATAAAAGTAATTAAGATCCACTTGTAAATTATGCTATATGAATGGTGGTTTGACATTCAGCCACCATCAAACAAAATACAATCAGAAAGTCGATCAGAATAAATAACACTAACAAACTGTAGACTTTAAAAATATTTGGGTATTTTAAATAAAAACAGTATCTCAGGATGGGGGAAATAAAAGTTACTTGATTGTTAAACTGTGTAATGAATTGATTACTATATTGCTCCATATTTTGCTTAGTCTTAGCCAACTGTTTACCTGGGTATTCTAGGTAAGAGTTTTGTACAGTCAGACTTACAGACTGATAAATACAGAACAATTTTAAAAAGTCTGTAAGACTAAAAATGGAAATGTGTGCAAAAAGAATAGGCATTTCATCCATATTCACCCTGCTGGACCGGCTTGGAGACCAAGCCTCTATGTTGGGGTGACCCTGGACTCACTGCTGGACTATTCTTTACAGATACAAGAGGAAAACCTAGAACCATTCGAGTATTCCCCAGAAGTCAGTCGCAGGGTTCGTAAACTGTTCTGAAGTACTAGTTGGTGCTCTTAGAACTTACAGTTCAACTCGATAGGTCAAATTGTCTGAATATGTAGTTCACTTTTACCAGTTCACTTGGAATCCACTTTTTAAGCATAATAAAATGTCCTACTCACCAATACAATTCCCAAGAGCAGATCTACTTCCATTTCTGACACTTATTTTTACTCACATGATACAAAATACTAAAAACTCATGTATTCATCATATAAAATATCTAATTATATATTAAATTCATGATTTATTGAAAGTCTCATGTAAATGTACAAGTTAGAGAAAAAATGACCTCTCTTTTAGCTTTCCTCTTATTTTTAGATTGATTTCAAAAGGCAAAATGAATCCAAAGTAATGGCAAGATCTTTCATTTTTATAAGTGTGACTTTCAGTCACTCATTAGGAAGGGAGATGACCTGGTTGGGGAAGCTAAGCACTCCAGAAAATAGCATTTTTTTTTTACAAAAACTTGTTTTCAGAAGTTTGTTTTTTTTTTATCAGTGGGAATTTTGAAGATTTTGCGCATGTGCAGTTTTGTTCTTTCACTTGTGCAGCGGTGGCTCTGCTCATTCCTGATGTGCTTCTCCATCCAGCATTATGCTCTGATCTTCAGGCCGTTCAGAGTCTTGGGGGAGGGGCGCATGGGTGGTTCTGTCCTTCAGTCATATCTTGTTCCATCACGTGCAAACACCTGTGCGGAAATGGAATTATTCTGCAGGGTAATCGAAAAGCCTCCCTGCGTTCAGCATCATGTGTTTTCCATTGTTTATTGAGTTATGTTGCACCATACTTCAGATGCGACAGCCATTTAATAATGTTGAAGACTCAGCTCTGCAGGGGCTGAAAGGATCCCAACAGGCTTGTTAACTTCTACTCTAAAACATTCCGAGGAATATTTTTTCCTCTGTAAAGCTTTGGGGCTTTCTCTTAATTTATTTTAAGAGCATAAGATCCATAGTCAGGTATGAGATGGGACCTGTTTATTTTTTTTCCCGTTTTTCTATTTTTTTAATATTTAACCTTCCCACTTCACATTACATTTTTATTAAAAGAAAATGGCAAAGCAAAAAAATCATTTTTCAAAAACTAATACAAAAGATACATTCTTTTGACTAACATATGCCAAATATAAATTATAATGAGAAAATATACCACTAGTTTCTTGGATCTTTATCTATAATTAAAAATTATATTTGGGCCATGTGGTCACACTTAGATGACAGGTTGTGAGAAGAGCCACCAGTATCAATAACTTACCATTTGAGCCATATCATATACATCAGTGTAACTTCTCTGACTTTACTTACTCATCTGTAAAACAGAGGTAGTGATATCAACCTGCCTTGCAAAATTTTAATATTATGTGTAGGTTATGTTCTTTCCATACTCAAAGAAGCTATGAAATTTCTTGTTTCTATTTTAGTCATCAAGAACTAGTACAGTAGAAAAAAATTATATTTAGAGATAATTCAGTGCAACAACAGGTTACTTAGAGCAGTTAGAAATTAAAGTCCAGGTAGGCTATTTTGTGACTTGCGTTTTCTGAACATTTATTTTAGTCATCCAGTTCACCAAAGATCTGGCTTGATTTCACATGGAAAGAGATAAACTTGATAAACAAGTTTTTCTGCATTTATAGCTCTCAAATGCCCAGGAAAACTGTACAAATTACCTCGGGTAGTCAGTCAGTGTGGTGAGAGCCAAGGTAGAATTGTATCTCTCTTCTTCTTTCCCACCAATGGACACCACCGCTGTTAATTTACCTTTTAATAGAATGTGTGTGTGTGTGTGTGTGTGTGTATGTTTCACTTTATTAACTCAGTGCCTTCATTTTGCAACTATTTTCTAAATTTGAACACACACAGGGAATTACTCTGTGTGTGAATCAGTGGGTTTAAAAAATCACTGCAAGGAATAAATGGTTAAATGCTCACCATGAATTCTAGTTGGAGAACATATTCAGCAAATACTGAAATAGTGTGGAGTTACTTTTGTTTTGGAAGACAGGTGTGCGTGTGTGTGTTGGGGGAGAGTAAAACAGACATACATATTAAGATAAAAAGTGAATGAAGTGACTATGAAGAGCTTTCTTTTTTCCTTTCAATAAGAAAGTATTTATGAAATGAAGAAAGCTAATGAGCAATAATAGAAAAGGCTGGTGGCTTTTTTAGAGAAAATTATGATAAATAAGCCGTAAAAGATTTGGAATGCTGACCAAGACGGCATTAACAAGGAGAAAGGAATATTCGAACCAGGAAGTAATGCAGTACATATTGTGTTTAGACATAATATTGTCAACATAAGATACAGAAGTATTGCAGAGAATGCAAACTATAAAAAGAATGGAGATTTTCATGACTTGACTCAGTATATTTGATTTGGGAATCAGAGCGAAGGCTCGAGTTCAGTGGAGTGGCAGAGGAATTAGAGACAAGGCAACACAGACTGTGTTATAGCTGACATTATTTTTACCTGTGCATTTGAAACATTTAGTAGAATGATTCTGAAGTGTAACCCATACATCCAATATGGGTGGGAAATGGGGTCCCATTTGGATCTCATTTACATCTTAATATCTAAGTTCACATTTCCAAAGGGAAGAAAGTGTCAGAATATGGGGAAAACTGTGCTGAAAATGCTGTTTCTTGCTCAAGGACCTTAAAAATAATACCAGGATGATTGATAAATCAAATCAATAAAATCAAGTAGGATGAGAAGAGCAAGGGATATATAGTCCCTTCAAGAAGAGTCACAGGCACTTCTGTGTATTTCAGCAAATCTAGCAAATTCTGGAGAAGATATATTTTTCTCCAAAACTTTACATAGTGAGAAGAGATGAAGTAATTTTTTAAAAATAATAACGGATTATATAAATTTAATTGTGTGGATATGATGATTCTGAGTGAGGGTGAATTAGTGGCAGAAAAATAACTTTTGTCAAAAGACTTATCTATGGAAAATGTTTCTGTTTGTAGGTTGAATGAGGTGAGTGGATGTTTCACTGGACTTAAGAATAAGGAAAGGGGATAAAATTCTTAGTTGTATGTAAATGGATGAGAAGTGAGAAGATGCGGAATCTCCCAATAAATCTTGAATGCTTTGTATGCTCTAATTTTCATTCATGACAAACAAAATAGTGACCACTGGTTTTTCTGCCCCAAAGGAAATATACAGTGTATTGGACATCCTATGTAAGGCTGCTATAGAGAGTTAAAGTCATTCTGAAGTGCAGTGGTTCTGGACTTTCTTCATGTTATTCACATGGCATTGAGCTGTATTTTTCAGATTTCAGGAGACAGCACATGAGGGCTCCATGAAACCAATCTGTTGGCTTACCACCGGGATTTTTACAAAGTAGTCTAGAATAGAACGGAACAGAAAATACAAGTGTATCACACACAGTAAGAGTACATATTGTTAACCTTCTGTTTCAGTTACATATGTATTCATAGATGTATGGGAATGCATGTACTAGGCTGCTATGTCAAATGTGTTCCTAACTGTTGGTTGCAGTCAAAAACATTTGAAAAACACTAGTTTGATAGCAACAACACTATTGAACATGCCTGTGGTGAGAAAGGAAATTATATATGTAAATGGAAAAACGTTAACAAGATAAAGGGTAACATTTAAAGGTGTTTCTATAAATAGTGTCTTTACTATTCTAAGCAGATCTGTACCTTTTCTGTATACTCATGAATACATGGTATATTACTAAGCATGTGGTAAACCATTGGTCAGTTGAATTGAACAAATCTTTAGGGAGGGACTGTTTATCTCTAAGACATTCAGTGAGTGTTGTGGATACTAACACACACAAACACATGCACACAGATGCGTGCACACACACACGCATCCTAGCTTAAGGAATTCCATTTTTCTTTATTCCTAAGTGCTTCTTTTCAATATCCGTGTAATTTCCTAACTCTATATCTTATTGCACCCAAGATACTTGTTTCCAACTTAAGATCTTAATTCTCAGTCCAAGAAATGGACGCACTTAAAATGATATAATTGAAATTTTAGAACTCTTCGGAGCATCTCACATCTATTCAGAAATCTTGGGATTCCTTGATTCACCCCTGGCTTAGTTCTTCCCCAGATCTAAATAAGAAATACAAACTGCTACCTGTGACCTCTACTTGGCTACATCATATGGTTATACAGTGTAGTATTAAGTTTTCTATTAGTGTTCCAAAATTTTTCAAGGAATAAGAAAAATAGAGTGCTTGCCTTGAACATTTGAACATACTGAGAATCTACAGTATGACTTGTTATTTCAAACATATTTTACAGAGTACTGGAAACCCTTGTTTGACCTGAGTAAGAGAAAGGGCCATATAGAAAGAAAGAAGTAAAGAAAAGCATAAAAAGATAGAGGGAGGGAGGGAAGGAGAGAGGGAAGGAGGGTGGGCAGGCAGACCATAGAGTTATAGATGAAAGGAAAATCATAAAGGAGACTGTTGGCAGAAAGGATCGTTAGGCTCAAGGTTATCTTCCTGGGTCTTGTTTAAATAAGAAATTAATGGAAAAGGTTAATGTCTCAAAAATTTTCAGAAGAGGCCATGAGTTTGGGTGTAGCTTCACTAGACTGTTCCTAGCATTGTTTCTTTTTATTTACCATAGTGGATAAACGATTTTCAGGGGAACCAGTTTCTTTTCTTGTTCTAATTTCTTTTTAACAGTAATTCTTTTAGGTCTGCAATTAGAAATGTAGGAAGGCCAAGATGGGAAAAGTAGTGCTCAAAATTAATGATGGCTCTTAGAAAGACAGAGTCTATCCAATGTCCATAAGCAACTAATTGTGCAAAAGTAATGTGCTTTTTATTTTTTACATTTTTGTTAGTATGTAACTTCTATTTTTTATTTATTTTCGTGTTTTTCATTTACTTAACCATTTCTCTCTCTCTCTTTCTTTTCTTTCTTTCTTCTTCTTGTTGTTCAAGTGTATTGTCTCCATTTTCCCCCAACCACTCTCTGCTGCCCCACCCACCCCTGCCTCCTAGCCTCAATCCTACCCCCTTGGACTTTGTCCATGTGTCCTCTATAGATGTTCCTTCACAAACCTTCCCCTTCTTTCCCCCATTAGCCCTCTCCCCACTCCCCTCTGGTTACTGTCAGTTTGTTCTTTATTTCAGTGTCTCTGGTTCTATTTTACTTGCTTGTTTGTTTTGTTGATTAGGTTCCACAAAGCAGTGTAATTTTTAAATGATTATAATTAGAACTTCCTGAAAAATACAGAACTATATATATAGAAGAGACTCCAGAAAAAAATGGCAAAGAATATTAATCATTGCATCTTATAAATCCTATGCCTGAAAAAAGTTAGGCTTATTAATTTACTTTGCTGGTTAAATCTGTGAAAGTTACTGTGCACAAGATGGAGGACATGATATTTACAGAAGAAGAAGCAGTTCATGCAAATTCTCTGAGGAAAAACTTGAATCTAAATACTTGAGGTCTTGCTGATGTCAGGGTAGCAAAGAATGCTTAAGAGTTCACATCCCCTTAATGAGGCAGATTAATGACAAAATACTTTTAAGAGCTAAGTAATGTATGATAACTTGATAAAATTAAATTCTGATAATTGTTGACTTTGTACCTTTTACTTTTATCTCAAAGGAGCATTAAGAGAGAGACTAAAAAGTCAGAATGATTGTGAATTTGAACATTCATGTAGACGATGATTGCATTTATTTTTTTTTAAATTAAAGGAAATACTCTAAAAGCTACACATTGTTTTCAGAAGTATAGTTATAACCACATATATTACTTTGACAGTAGCGTCTAATTGATTCAAATGATTGACATTTTCTCTAAATGAGACATAAAACATGCTTTGGTTTCCAGGTTGGGAATATCTCAGTGGTTGGCTTTTTGTCATAGAAGATTCTGAGCCAAGTGAAGTTCCATAGCTACATCTGAATGTTACAGAACTTAGCTTAAGAAAACATTTCTATTAAACTTTTATTCACTCATTATATAATATAGAAAAAATGAATATTAAAAAATTCACATATCTATAATAATAAAAGGGAAGCACCATAATTTGAATTGCTTTTATAAAGCCTAGGTATAGCTATTGTATTTTACTTGAATGTAAGTTAGAGGCTATTCAAATCATAGCTTTCATAGTTTAAAAAAGTCACCTCTTAATATTTTTCAGTCCCCTCCTATTTCCTCACAATGTACATGAATGTTTTTTCTTCTCTTCAGTGAAGAACAAGACAGTTTACTGTCTGCTTTAGAATTAACCAGAATTTTCAAAATTGTCCAACCATGTGCTCACGAAAAGAATGCTTTTGTTTTTCAACACCTGATTAGCAATGATCTCACCTAAAAGTATTGTTGGATTGAACAGAAATTAATAGAGTCACTTGAGGGGTAGATAAAAATTACTTAACTTTTGTCTCTGCTGTGTGTGTGTTCAGATTTATTTATAATATAGCCATCTATATTTGTGTAAATATCCATAAATGACATATAAACACAGATAAACAAAATGAACTTTAGGTATTTCATTCGTTCTTGACAATAGGTTATTAACCTAAATTTTGCTCTTCGAATCTCAATTTTACTTTTAATTTCCTTTCCCACTCACTTTTATACAAAAGGGTAAAAGTAATTTATAAAATAATTTTTTAAAAATACCTTTTCTAATTTTTGGATCACTGAAAATTTTTCCTCTTTTGGCTGGTACCATACTATTAGAACTTATTCTTATGTTTCTAAGTCCACAAACATTTTAATCACTAAACTACCTATTTATAATACAGTAAATTTACTTATTCCTTGGAACGATGTGGTTTGAAGTATTTTTACCAAAATTAATTGAAATATAACCATATATTGCATTAATCAAGGGACTCGCCTAAATGAAGTAGTTACATTTGATGCTAGCACTGAAAGTGGCTGTCTTTCCTGCTCACTTCTTACCCAGTGTGAAGCGTGACTGAAGCTCACACTTTCCTTCCTGCCACATCACTCCCACCCCCCACACACATTCCCCTTTTGACTGTCTTCCTAAAATAGTTTGTTTGACTATTCGACTTGAGTTAGTAATGCATAAACTCGTCTTTCCATTTACCAGACTTAGCCGGGCTTACCTCCTAAAGTCACGCCGTCGCCGCGGTGAAGGTGGTAGAGTTCATGTAGGAGGGGCGGGAAGAGGAAGAGCACTGCTGTCCCCAAGGCAGGAGGCTCAAGAGCAACAGGCCACAGAGAATCGATACTAATGAAAAGGCCGTCTCCAATTTTCCACCATTAATCAGAGAAATCCTGGCCACAAATGTCAATTTGGAAAACAAAAAAGTTAAAGGCTCCTTATAATCATATTTGAGGCCTCCCAAAATTGGGTCCTAAAATTATTCAGTTACTTATTTGGTGCCTTCCCCCTTTTAAAGAATGGTCTAACATTCCAATTAGTGGTAATATTGCTAGGTGTTTTTTAGTTTACATCTGTATAATGGCCAAAGCAAGATGTGAGTATACCAAAGTCTTATACAGTTTATGTGAAAAGTGAATCTGAATTATGAGAAAACTTAAACTGATATATAATATATATTACCTGATACATATAGATTACAGCAGGAAAAAAGAGAAAGTAAGGTATAATTTAAAAAGAGGAAACTGAATACATACATTACTCTACATATTTTTAAATTAAGGTATTATTAAAATATTAAATTGTTCTAGTTTATAATAGTAAATTACTGGAGTATGAGATTACCAGCTATCATAGATTAATCATCTATGATAAATTACCAACCTATGCTATACCTATGCTAGCTAATAATTCTATTATTGTTGGCTGGACTGTCATTTTTTTAAATATACTATTTATAAAGAGGATATAGAAAATATTTCTGCTAAAACTGTCTTGGAGAGTCTCTAACATTGGCTAAGTATCATTTTAGACCAATTAATTATTCAACAATTTGTGTTAATGTGCATGTGTGTGTGTACTGACATTCATAACATTATATATAATACAGCGTCTGCTTCCAAGTAGGTTTTTAAATTTTGTCAGTAAAATAGTTAACCTATATAACTTCATATTTTAGCATTCTTTGTGAATTAAATAATAAAAAAGTAGTTTATTCCACTCTCAGGGGTTCTCTTCCTTTTGTTCATCTAAAACACCCCCAAGATTAAAACATAAAATCAAACATCTATAAGCAAGCAATGGTATTTACTGTTATCTTTTATCATACTTATTCAGTTACTTTTTATTGCAAAATTTAGTAGTTCATTAAGGTTTCTAAGTTTTAGTGTGAGGAATCAAATCAAACACAGTGGGTGTTTCCAATTTCAAGGCCTGGGATGACCAGGAGTTTAAAGACTTAACTGTGGGCTCCTCACAGTGAGAACAGTATTTCAGACTAGTTTACAAGAGGGTGTATTGGCTAACTGGTTTCAAATTTCATTGTTTTTGGGTAGAAAAAAAACATCATTATATGTGGGAATCAGAAAGTGATTGGATGACTTATGTTTCTTTAATTAATAATAAATGGGATTGGAGGAAATTAGTTTTTGATTAGTGTAAGAATAACGGCACCCCAAAATAATGACATTAGCTTGAAAATCACCACGTTAGATCCATCTTATTTCACAGTAGAATTCCGAAGCCTAGACAAATCACTGAGATATTTTATTAGAAAGTATATGAGTAAGTAGAGGACAGAAAACTGTACTTGAACAACAATTAAAATAATTTTTTTTAAAAAGAAAGTATATGAGTAAATATTGGAAAAATATATTTAACTTAGATACAGAATTTGGTAATGTCATCATTATCTCAATTTGTAACTTGTGTATTCTGAAGTATATTTTAGCCTTGAGCCACTCTTAGAAAACTCATGTCTAGCTCTTTTAAAAATGATTCATTTTATTGTCTTGAATATGCTACATTTTACATGTTGTTTGTAGATATGAATAGCCAATCCCATATATCTCCATATGTACAGTTATAGATACTCCAAATTGACTTTTTAGAAGGTGAGTTTTTATTAGATGATACATTTTTAATGAGATGTAGAGGCCTGACCAGCCTGAAAATACCATAGTCCCCGTGACTGCTTAGCAGACACCAAAAAAGAGAAATGTAGGTTTAATCCTTAAAGTGTCAGCTTTTGGGAATCTTATTTATTTTGTTGTTTAATTATATTTCGTTGCAGATTTGATGAAAATCACACTGAAATACATTTCTCCCAGAGACATGGATATGTATTCGTATTTTAAAAATGTAAATGTACAATGTACTTGGGCGTGGATCATACCATTCTTCTAGTCAAAGAAATACGCTGGCTTTTAAAGTTATTTAGGAGGGAAACAGAAGGCATTCCTTTAAGCTTGAAGGTCGTTTCATATCTGGCTCATATAGGGATGAATTCTCTGGAACACCATGCTTTACCGCAGAGCAGGAAGGAGAAACAGGGGCTGCAGGTTTCTTCCCAGGCCTCCTGGGAGCAAGACTGCCGTTCCTCAGTGTTCGCACCTGCGTGAGCAGTGAAGGCTGCCTTAAACAATGCTGATCAACTCAATTCTATTCTTTACCTCCCAGCCTCCTTCGCCTCCTTCTCTTCCTGGGGAATCTGGCTTTCCTGTCACTCAGGATAACGATTTCCTGCAAGCATCACTGAGATCCAGAAAGTCACTGTAATCTCATCAAGAGTGTGATTCCCCAGCTGGGACTCTTGAATTTATATAACCTAAAGGTAGCTGGTCAGGGTGCATAATCCCCTAAGTTGGTCTGGGAGCTCCTGCACCTTTTGAAATGGAAGTCCTCTGACAAAGATGGCCTCATTAACTGACAAAATTAGAGACGATATACCCCCAAATTAAAACAAGCAGAAACCTGTAATTTAACCCAATATGTTGCCTGTGAATTTAACCAAATATGTTTCAATGTTGCTTCACTCATCTTGAAAAGAACTTAGTCCAGGCCTAACGTAAATTTCCAGTGAGCCCAGTGGAATTTGGGCACAAGATTGGATATGCATCCTGCATTTTGAGTGGCCTATGGGACACCAAGGAGCTTTGTTACTTTTTAACCCTGAAATAAAACTGTTAGAGAACTCTCACTTCAAGTTTCTGGTTGAATGCCTTGAAAATTTGTTCTAATTGATGTGCCAGTGTTTTTTATTTGTGTGTTTGTCTTCTCATAATTTAGGTGCTTACCCAACAGTCATTTTTATGCTTTACAACCTCAAAGATACTACTTTAAGAGAGAAATCATTTTTAAGAGATGCTTCCCTACTTCTCCCTTCCCCTGGAGCAGTAGATTGTCCATATACTTGTATATGGAGATATATACAGGTTTCAACCTGTGCACAATAATATGTGCACATCACAGAGCTATTTTGTGACAGCTCATGTTCATACAGAAAACCAGCTCTCTGCTTTTCTCGTTGCATTATCTAATTTTTGTGCTAACAAACATTGAGAAGTGCTTATCTTTTTTTCTCACAATGACCTTTAATCTCAGGTGGCATTTTATAAAGCTCGTTTTTTTCCTAAATATTACAAGTAACATTGAGAATTGGAAAGGGTCACATGCAGAGCAAAGAGCTGGTAAAGAAATTTAAAAATGTCTCTAAGACATGAGTTCATCTAATTCTTAAAAAATGTACTTCATGTATTTTTATTTATCTTCATAAACATATATGTTTACCAAGATACAAAATTATGTAAACACATACTTACATTCTTGTTTCCAGTTGGCATCTGAGAGTAAGTTGGCATCTCTATGTCATATACTGTACATGTAAATGTGAATCTGTATGACTATATATGAACATGTTTATTTGTCATATGTGAATCTTTAATTGCATGGATATGCTTGGATCTAACTGATCTTGTCAAAAATGACTACATTTATCTAAGTATGCATACTTAAATAAAATACATTCTTAGTTGGCATCAGGCAGCAAGTTAGCATCTGCTATGAACTTCTAAGTTTTCAATGACTGCTTGTGTGTGTGTGTAAAGCATGAATATTAGAATGACTATATTATGTTTCCTATTCATATTTTTCCTTTAATAATGATTGAATAAATGTAAGAGCATATATAATTATTACATTTATCACTAAAAGTTAATTTGAGAAAGCAGTAAAGGGTTTTTTCTCAACAGTCAAGCAAACAATGGGGATCCAGGTATGCATAGATATGAGCTGGAGAAAAGAAAACAGATGAAACCACGAGGAGTGAAGAATAAAATATTAGTAAGATGTGTACCATTTTTATAGGAGCAAAGGACCTTTTTGTTTGTGCATTTAAAAAATACTTCACAAGTTAAATATTTTTAGAAATATATACCTGTGTGCAAATTCGGATTAGATACCATTAGTTTGTTCTTAACATATTCGTTTTGAAATTTATTGTGTTGACTACATTTCAAGTACCAATAGTGAACACATTTTTACTGTCCAAAATGGTTATTTTATATATTTAAATTTTAGTTTCCCTCACTCAATACACCTTTGTTTTTAGATGGCATTGCTACAATAGGACTGTGTCAATAAAATAAGTCATGTGTGAGAAATAAATAAAAGCTAACCCCAATTATCAAAAAGTATTCGTAGTAGAATCTTTAATGTATTTTCTGAAATAGGAAATTCAAGTGCTGTTAACACTCCACAGGGGTGTGTGTGTTTATGTATGTATTCTTCTATACCTACTCAGTATTTTGGTAACAGTCAACATCCTTATTAACATACTTGTTTGTCCTCAGCAGCCATCTTAGTCTGCACAGGCTTGTTGGACTAGTCTGACAAGGAATGAAATTGGCTCCCTTTCGTTTACCCGTATGATAAACTCCTAGCTTGTTTCTTATGTACCTTCAATATGTACTCATGTGATTGTTTTGTAAAAGAGTGCGGCATGATGAATTGATGTAATGTTAATATATAGGGGAAAATTCAATAGTTATCTACTATTGAAACAAAAAAAAACCCATAGTAACTATAAGCTTTTGATTTAAAGAATTGCTCAAACTTTTAGTGCTAGCTTATTATTTCTTTGGAATATAATAGTATTTTTATGATACAAGAGGATAGTTATGCTTCATTGAGTGTCATTGGCTAGATAAGTTTGTTTTATATATGAGACTTTAATTTATTAAAAATGCAGACATACTTTAAAATAGTGATGTATTTTTGTCAGCATTGTTCTGATTAGATTATACGTAAGAATGTTTAGCATTAGCAGTTAAGTAATAGAAGTAATATTTATATAATATTTATTGTAGTCCTGTCATAAAAGGAATTCTCCAGAATGAAGAAAAATCACTTCACTGAATCCTAAACATCAGCCTCACAGAGGATGCATGTGTACGTGGCAGATTCAGATTTTAAGCACCACTCACTGGCTGGGCTTCCTGCTATGGATTGATAGCATGAGCCATACCATTTATTCTGATTGCTATCTGTGTTCCAGACTGCGTTTCCTCTTTCTTAGACCAATGTGTTTTAATTCTATTTAGTAAATTAGCATTAAATCCAATATTCTGATTTTTGTAATGTCCTAAGATTGAACATTTATTTTGTATTAAATGTTGAAATATATAAGTCATTATGTTGAATCTTGCTGACTAAAAATATTGCTGAAGTATAAAGGAGGAAATTCTAATTTTATATTGGCATAGAAAGAAAGCTTAACTTGTTTTCTTGCTCTTTTTTTATAGAGAACACCTGTTCCCAGCGCTGAAGCATTCCGATGGTTCTTTTAAAGCAGTAGTATATCTTATTTTCAAGGCATTTGGAAGTGAAGGGCAAACTAATGTCTTGTTTTAAGAAACTGCTTAGTCCACCACTGAAGAAAATATCCAGATATTATTTTCATTTTATGTATAGGGGTTTCTTCACAAAAAAAAAGGAAAAGAAAAGAAAAGAAAAAAGACATATAAAAATAATCTGGGAGCTTGGGGAATTGGCCAGTCTCTTTACTTTCAGTACACTGATTCTTTGATGTAATTTAGCTATATTAGTGAAGTTGTTGTCTATTTTGAAAGTGGCTGTAAAAAATAAGTTTGGGTAAACCCCTGCTGTAAAATCCTGTATCTTTGCAAAGTACATATCTATACTTCATTTTCAAATATATGTGTTTCGGTACTGTAAACTGTACAGATAGCAGCTTGTATTTTGTGTGTTTAGACACAAGGAGACAATCACGTCTGAGCATCTATGGAGATTAACAGTTTGTACACAACAGTATGGTTCTGCGAGTTAAATCTGGAGCAATAAATTTTAGCTTTAAATATTTTTTGCCAGTTGTTTCTAGAAGCAGCAACAGCAGTGGCACGTTTTGCCACGCATCTTTCCGTAGAGACTTGACGCCAAGTTTTCCAAGAAGAAAAGATTATGATGCATCCAGCAATTACCTGCAGTTGTATTGTTATAGGAGGGGAAGATGTGATGAGAGTTTCAATTAATCTTTTGAGCACTATATTAGAGTAGTGGTTATGCACTTGCATTGCTTACAAACGAGTTGTACAGAAGGGTATACCTCCCAAATACTTAGTGTAGTTGACTTGTCTTGGGTTGCACTGTAAGGCGGAGTACTCTGAGTAGGTGGAACATGCAGAATCAGTTGTGTAATTTTTTTAAACTGTTTTCTAGGATACAGAATAAAATATTTCTTAGGGGGAGAAATCCATGACTGAGTTTGCTTTTTTTTTTTAAACCGGCCTAGCAAGGGCTGTATATATTCTTTGTTTATTTTTTGCCTTTTTTGGTAGGAAAAGAAAACAATAACATGTATCCAAATGTTTTAATTCCATGTATGAGATTAAGTGGGTAGTTTTGTTTTAAAATTTGAACACAGCAAGGCTTCTGTGTTGAGGTATAGCTAGGTATATTTTTAAGTAAAAAAAAATACACATATTCATAAAAGTGAGGCTTTTAAGTATTTTATTATCTCTCCTTTTCTCATAGCCTCCCACTTGGACCAGTGGCCCTCCCCCAGGCCTTCGGGGGAATGTTCCCATTGCTCCCTTTCCCATTCTTGTCACTCAGTGATGCTGGCATGCCTGAGAAGTCTGGACCCTAGTCTGTATTCCATACATGCAAACAGCACCCAAGCAAAGGGGTGGTGCTTTGTAGGACCTGGGCTACCCTTTCATGAAGGATTTGGTTTTCTTATGGCAGTCAGAGCTCCCAGGGCTGTCCCAGTAGGACAAATATTATTTGTGATGGCATGATTCCTAAGAAGTTTATTTCTTTTCATTTGGTCAAATGATAGAGACTTTTCAGCCTCAGCAATGAAACAGAGTTTAGCAAAAACATATAGAGTATCGAAGTTGCCATGTTCACTGACATTTTTTTGTTCTTCATCCACTATCCAGTTATTTTAACCTGTGACATCCATTAGCCTTTTGAAGAATTTTAGCAAAATGGATCATACGAAGGAAAAGAACTTGGAAAGAGAAAGGGTGATAGGAATGACTGCAAAAGTTTAGAAAGACTGGCAGATAAGTAATTTAAAGGCTAGTTGTAGTTTCGAATGGAAAATCATATGACAGATTGTCTAACATGTGGAAGCGGCCTTCTTCATAAGGATTCTGGAGGGAGGCATGAATAAGGTGCTAACGAGTGCCAATGTGGCAAACAAGTGTGCTTTGACTTGCCTAGAACGTGAATGCAAGGTCTACAGTCACGGTCCAGTTGCCTTTTTCGGACAATTCCTAAACACCTGTCTATTACACCTATCCATGTTTAGAGAAGAGAACTAAGTAACCGCAAACTAAGACATGCTGTATATTGGTTTTGAGGTGGCTTTCTACTTGCCGTGTATTTGTTTGAGGGTTTCTAGTTAGAATTTCCATTTCAGCTGTGGGAACAGGATCTATGTGAATTGTTTCTAGTTCCCTTTTTATTTTGCCTATTTTTAGCCAATTTGCTAATTAATTACAAGAAAGTGAAAACTTACTTTCACATTCGAATGGTCAGCTTGCCTTGCTCTTTGGAAAATGATGACTGTTGTCCCGGAAGTGAAACAGCCTTCGTTCTCGGCGGCTGCGATAGGCACACAGCGACATGTAAAGATCTCATAGCAGTGTACGAGACAGTCTAAAATACATGCTAGTGTTGCATGTCTCGATGTGTTTTTGTTTGTTGGTTTACTTAAAGAACTAATGAATCTGTATATTGTAAAATGTGGTGTTTTACATGTCAATTCAATTTTTAATGAAAGAAAATCTGTTGATTATTAAAATGGAAACGTGTAGCTTTTCTTTAATTCTCGTATATGTTCTTCTTGACATTTTTTTTTCACCGCCCACTTTTCATGTTTTTGCTAAAACTCTATTTACATAATGTAGGGTGCATATAAAAGTTCTCGATGATGATGCTCTTCTGGTCTCACTCCCTTTCTCTTTTTTCTAAGTCTATGTACTGTGAGAACGTGTAAAGCATATCATTATAACCCTAAGGAGGTGATTTAAAGGTCTACATTTTCATGATTTTAAAATACCAATGAAATGTAACTTTTAAAATTTCTCCCTGCATGTTTTCTAGTCAGAATCAAGAAATTCAGGTTATGCAATTAAATTATAGATCTGGTGGACTATCGATACAACTTAAAAAATTACTTATCAAATAAGCCAAATGAAAAGCTTTGTAAGAGAGGTCTACATACATAGGAGTCTTGATTTGCCTGGGTGTACACCAGGAGATGCCACGTCCTGTCGGCATTTGGGGAGGGCCTGGGAAGCCCCTGGGGCGTTGGTTCACTGTGCACCGATTTCCTTGTCAGCTGTCACTCAGCACCCTCACATCCCGAGAACAGCATAATGCAAATCCCTTTTCAGGCCTTTAGACTAAAGTGGCTTTCTGATAGATGCTACCTGTCCGCGTGCAAGTGGAGGCATGTATGCAAGGTAGGCACGTATCTATGCTCGGGAGGAAAAAACAGTGAGTCTTCCTCCACTGGAAGAGTATATAAAAACATCCCCTGGTTGCTTAATTCCAAATACCCAACTTCCTTCTTCTAAATATGTTTATAGGGAGCAAGAGATGGTGAGCTTCCTGTAAGTTAATATTAAGCAATCACTAAAATAAAGCAATAGTCCCGTTCTTTATTCAGAATCCCTGGCATGTAGATTGTACAATTAATCCTAATGCATATAAAGTCTTTAAGCTGATAGTATCTGTAATCAAATGATGAAAAAAGGAAAGTGGTTAAATGAACACACCATTCAGGGTCAGATATGTTCAGCACAAAGCTGTAGTGGGTCTTTGATCACAGTGATATCAAACAGTTGGTTCTCATGTAACAGCTAAATGTTTCCGATTTTGTTTTTATTACATTTGGCAGTTTCACACTGAGATCTGTATTCCTAGTGAATAGCAGACAGCTACTGTGTTAGGAGGGATTGCATTTTCGCAACTGCAAGGAAGTCAGAGATGTTTCAGGAACACGGGCCACAAAATGTACTCCTTTCACAGTGCTCTCCTATTCTGAACTGTGCAGTTATCTATTAAATTTTCTAATAGATATTTGTGTAAGGTGTATGTATGCTTGTGCAATTATAAAAAAGCAGTTTTGGAAAACAATGTATTTATTAAAGAAAATTACTTATGGGGCATGTACAAAACTGTAAAAAAAAACTTTAAAAAACACATTTGATTTGCCCAGTAAAGTTGTTTTTGTGAAATTTATGTGTTGTTGAATAAAGGACTTTAGTACTCAAAAATATCTCTATTTTTCCATGAACAAATTTTTATTTGTGGTATTTTAAGTAATGAGCATATGATCCTGAAAATCTAATTTTGTTTACGATAAGAAAGTTTATAATTCTACACTTGCCCTTATGTTAGCAAAATGAATACTGTATGTAAATCTTTCATAAAATATGACAATTTGTTCATTTTGTTTTCCTCATATATTTTGTCTTTCTCATCTATTTAAAGAAAGGGAAAAAAAGAACATGATTTTTTTCACATTTCCAAAAGTTATGGTTTTGTTGAAAGCTTTAAAAGGTCACGTAGAGGAAGAAGCAAATCTATCCAAACTTTTCTCCTTCCTCTCCATCATAAGTGTGCCAGGAGAAAGCAACCCATGAATTTCTGGTGAATGAAAGTCCTGGTAATAGCACTTGGAAGCAGCAATGTGCAACAATGGAATTCTGTCTTCAGCCACTCCCAGCAATTCTCTGAGATTAAACTTTAATTGTGCTACATTTTTTTAAATTACGGAATACTGTGGTCCACCCATGCTGCTTATTATTTGGTGGTGGATGTGCTTAACCCTTATTTCACTGCTTCTCAAACGAAGATTTAATTGTTTCGTTGTCTCTTTACAAGAAATGTAGGACTCAGATTTATATCTTGGAAATCTTTAATATTGTTACAAACATGGAACTTCAAACAGTTGAGAGAGTTCATAGCCACAGAAAATAATATCACATTAGAAGATTTTTGTCATTTTATGAATTTCAAGATGTGATCTGTTAGTATAATATCACAAATATAAAGTATCCTGGCCGTGGCAACAGAGCTGGACTACACAGGGCGATGAAGAAGAATTGAGTAACCTGAATTGTGAAAGTCCCTGGATACTCAGAGATTTTTCAGGTGAGTCGCTATGCTTCTTCATTATATTTTGGTGTAAAACACAATATGGCAAAAAATATGTAACTGATTTTTCCTACAGAATACTTTCTTACTGGGAATTTTCCAGGATACAAATATTTGAAGGCTCGTATGTAATGATAAGAGTGCATTTCTTCAGAATAGTTTAAATTAACCTAAAAAGAAGGGGCACGGGTTCTACATCTTATTTAGACATTGAGCCAGCTAATAATTTCATATTGCTTCTGTAAAAATCATATGTTTTTTCAAATGTTTTCATTGGTAAAAGTTGTTTCCGTTTACATGTTTCATGCAGAAGCCATTCTCCATTTCCTTTTCACTCTTTGTCTTTTTTAATGGAGAGAAAACATGATTCGAGGTAAACACAATGCATGCAAATTTAAGACTTTAGTTACATACACCAAATGAGCATAGTTATATGCGGAAGCTTTGCTTACTTGGAAATTGCATTTCTAATCCTTTCTTCTAATATCTGGGCTTAAGGTCCACCTCTGTGTCCTTTGCAGCTCAGAATTTTTGGCTAATTTGTAAATCAGTACTTTTTTTTAATGTATTTATATAAAATGAAATGTCAACCAAATTACTTTTTAGTCTAAGTCTGTGCTTTATTCACAGCATGTTAATTATGACGAAAGTCATTCTGGTTAACAGGTGGAATAATTTCACAAACTGGAAGCAGTGTACAGATCTATTTTCCAGAATAGTACTTTTAAAAGTTACTTTTATTATGTATGAACTACATGCAAAGCATTTTAAATGTAAGACTGAATTACATAACTTTTTTTAATAGTTCCATGCTACAAGATTAGTTGCTTGGTTTGACTTATGATATTTTCTGAAAAGTGATCTATTTAAAATTATATGGAAGGCTTCAGGGAAACTGCGAATTGGAAGGGATGTTGGAAAAAAAACATTTAAAATGCACCATTTAACCTTTGATCAATCATAAAACATGTAGCTGAAAAATCTTATTCTTTTTATTACTCAAGAAATTTTCTCATCTCTCTATAAATTGCCTTATAATTTTATTTATAACTTCTATTTATTTGTAAATATGCATTTATTTATTAATGTGTGTGGGGTGGAAATACATCAGTTCATGTATGTGTACATGTGTGCGCTTTTTAAAGTCAGCAGTTGAAATCCCCCTCCCAATAGGGAAAGAGCTCTGTAAGTTATTAAACATCATTTGTAGAAAAGATTCTGTTCCCATTGTGCAGTTGCAGTCGAATTTGATGACTGAGCATCTTATAATACTTAACATTCTCTGGGAATCAGAAAATTTAGAAAAGCTACATGCAATTTTGGGGGCTTTTTAGGAGCTTATTAATGGGTTAACTCTTCAGTTCACTGTCCTATTTTCAGTCACTTAAGTGACTGTGTTGAAAATTATGTGTACAGTTTGATTCCCAAGTGCATTAATTATCATCATATAATTTGAACATTTTAGGTAGATTTGTATACTGCCGACCTATTTATATGTATGTATATTTGAACGTCTCAACTGCATGTCCTTCCACTGACATGACAATTCACAGCTTCCATACCTTGACCATTGCGGTAAAGGCCTTCATCCCCTCCCAACCCCCAGTAGCGTGATGTCTTACAGAGCAGCAGCGAGAGAACATTGTGACTATTTTTTGTGTTGGCAAACCAGAAATTGATTTAATTTCTCATTTATTCAACTAGTATTGTGTATCTCCAGCTACTGGGGATGTCAAGATGAATAAAACATGATTTCTGACACCCTTACCATCCTGACAGCACTCAGTTAAATGGCTGAAATAAATGCACAGATAAATAAAAACAGTGACGAAGTGGCAAGAAATGTGATTCCTTTCTCCCTGTGTGCTCCAGTCACTTAGACTTTCTTCTAGTCCTTACACTTGAAAGATGAGTTTTCCTTCCCACCTGGGGAAACTTTGTTTTTGTTGTTTTTAAATACCTAGAATGTCTTTCTTTCTCCCTTCTCCTGGATAACGGTGCCTCGTTCTTCAGAACCTAGCTAAAGCTTCACTTAGAAGAAAATTCTCCCCAACTTTTGTGACTATGTCACGTTCACCTGTTGCAAGCTCTCAAAGTAACTTGTAATCTTTAATTACAAGTTACTAGCAGTTATTAATTAATTCACACTCTATATTATACTTTTTAAATATGCTCTTCACTAATCTGAGCAACTAGAATGTATTCATATACAAGTAAGACAAAAATCCCTGCTTCCGAAGAGTTTGTGTTCCAGTGAAAGGGGGTCATAAACTAATGAAGAAGTAAATACATACAAATGCCCCATGGTAATATATACTATGAGTATGATTAAGGAGGGGAAAGGAGATAAAGAATGGCAGCGGGGTGAGAGAATGATAAAGAGAGGTAAAATTTTAAGTGTGTAGTTAGAAAAAGCCTAACTGAGAAGGTGATATTTGAGGTAAGACCCAAAAGAGGTTAGGAAATAAGCCAGCCATGTGGATATCTTGGAAGCACCCTACCCACCAAAGGGAATAGTAATTACAAGGACCTTTTGACAAGAAGGAGCCTGGAATTTTTAAGGACCGGCATGAAGCCCATTATGTCTGTAGTGCAGTGGGTAAAAGAAGAGTAGGGAATACAGTTAGAAAAGTAAGAGACACGAGATTATGTAGTGTCATTTTCAGGACTTTGACTTTGACTCTGATTGAGAAAGGAAGTCTTTGTGGGGATTGATTAGAGGGAGCCATCACCCTATTTACAAAAAAAACCCTGTGCTTTGGCTGCAATGTTAAAAGGAGGCTACAGAAGGTCAAGAATGTAAGAACAGAGACCCGTATGGGGAGGTCGTTGTTGTGATCTACAAGGAAGATGGTGAAACCAGAGTGGCAGCAGTGGAGGCTGTAAAATGAGGTTGAATTCAGCATATAGTTTGAAACAAAGGAAATAGGATTTGTAGACAGATAGGAGTCTCCGGGGTTTGTTACATGAATAACTAGAAAAGTGAAGTTGCCACTTCACTTTAATGAGATGGGGAAGACTGAATTTTGGTTTTGAACATAATAAGTTTAAGCTGCTTCTCAGACCTTCAAGTAAAGATGTCAAGCATATAATCGAATATATGGGCTTGGAGTTCAAGGTAGATTTATAAGCTGGCGATATTGATGATATTTGAAAAAGTAATGAGCCTGGATAAGATTATCAAAAGAGCGAGTATGGATAGATGGGGGAAGAAAGGGCCAGGACTGAGATCTGGGAGTCACCCACAACCATTGTACCTTCACCTTCACTCTAGTCATTATTGGATTAGTGTCCGTCTTCCACACTAACCACAGTAGAGAAGAAACGGAAACCTAGGAAAAATTCTGAAGATAAATACTTCCATTTCCCTATATTCCAGTGATCTATTTTTTTGTCCTTCAGTTACCCCAATTCTTACCCTTCATCTAAAGGTGACTCGCTATTTATCCTTATCAATTTATCCCATTTCCACTGCAGTGCAAGAACTTAATTTATTATGTATGTTTACCCAAATATATTCTAATGCAGTAATTACATATGACAATCTATTCTGCTAACACAAATATAAATACGTCAAGTTTGAAGTTTAATGCTGACTAGAATTATTGCATTAAAAATTAAGCATAATTTGGTATTTAGTACATCATAATTTATCTTCCCCTTCATACATGTTTTGTTGGCAATTCTATTGAGGAAGATAAACCACTATCTCTTATTTAATATCACCAGAGACTTAAATGTTTGAGCAGGAAGTAGAAAAATGTTAAAACTACAAATTGGCATTAAATTTAGTTGAATAAGATTTCAAATTTCCCCACACTTTTCCTCACAAGGGAAAATGCTGGCCCATGACTACTAAGATACTAGAGTGCAAAGGTCTTAATACTCACCGATTTTGTTTGCTTACCCTTGATTCTTTACAGCGTTAGTCATGCACATTTTCATTAATATCCTAAACGGATTACAGATAGCATGGCTAGGATAGAAGTGTTTCTTTATATTTTGTGTGAAAGAGAAAAAAATTGCACCAGAATCTCCTTAGACCCAAGTTTCAGTTTCAAACTTATCACTTGAAGGCAATCTCAACATACCATAAGATCACCATCGAATCCTTGCCACCAGTGTGCTGAGGACTAAACAAAGAGTAGCTCTAAATCAGGAGGAACTGAATGTTAATTATTCCAGTCCGTTAAAATCTGGAGGACCCTCAATACAGCCAGAACAAGACCAAACAAGCAAGGATTACAACAACACTGAACTGCTCGATTTCAGATTTTGGTAGAAAATGATGAAAATCTTAGGAAATGTCAAGGATAAAAGAAATTGTGTTGAAAAGAATGTAGCAATAAAACTGCAATCTACACTTTCTTTGGGAGCTTGGGCAAGATTGTCACCATGGATGGCTGTAGAATTTCTGAGGGTTATCAACAGATTTCATCACTAACGAAGAAAAATATTGCATAAGTATCCACAGCACGATACCTGTTGTGTCAGGTAAGAGTTCATTTACATGCCGCATTATTAAATGTATTCCCATAATAACAAAACTGTGCGCCTTCTGAGAAGATGTGGCTCTTTCCATTCATAAAGTCTGTCAGAGACTGAGTTCTACATGGCTAATTTGAAGGAAATGAGTACACAACTTAAAGATGTGATGTAAGTCAAGGCTGACGATATACTTTTACTTGTTGAGCCTCTTATGCAGCTTGTTTGCATTAGTTGAACAGATTTGCTGTTTCTAGTCTAACTGCATTGTGTATGGCATGAGGAATGCTGATTAATTCTTGTTAGTAACTATCACACCCTTTGCCAATGTTGTACAGTCTAATCCTCCATTACGTAATCTACATATGCATTCCTTATGTTATTAGCAGAATTCACATGTAATAGGTAAATAAGCCTGTTCTTCCTTTAGATGAAAAATAATTATTGATCCTTTTCTATCTTTAAAAGATGGAAACTGTATTTGATGGAAAAATCTGGTGTGGGTTTTATATGCTTCAGGTAGCTTTAATTAGAATTCTTTAATTTTCCCTACAGCTGACACCAATTGTAAACTCTAAAATATAAATTGTAATTGGAAGACAAATTTGCATATTATTCCTGACATGAAGTAATGTCTTACTTTGTGAACTTTAAGGCAGTGAAGCTATTCAGTGCCATCAGAGTGTCCCTGAATAGCTCTTTTTTGATCATTTTGATATTTGTAGGTAACTGTCTCATCTGCTTACTTTTAAAAAGAGAAGTAAACAAATTACTTATGGGTGAGCTTAATTTAGTAGACTACTTACTGGTTTATTCAGAGACTGGTGAGTAAATAGGCTTTTAAAGGGTGAGTTATAATTTGAAAAAGCCATTATGCTACGAGTCCTAAAACATTTCAAAGGAAGTGTCTCACTCCTTACTTTAAGCTCACAAATTACAATTTGTAGTAGAGTTGTATAGGGAAAGGTTGAAAATATAAATAATAGATAATATTAAAAAGCAAATGTATCCATATTTGTGTTCCAATGTGTTCATAACCTTATTCCCAAATTTTCAAACTTTTCTTGAATTGCTCAGTTTTAACCGCAAATCAGATGATTAAGTTTAATGTAATTCGCCTCCCTGGTTTCTGAAAGATTAAGTGAAGGATTTCTATGAGAATGGCACTCTTCAGAACCTTTTATTTCATAATTAGTCATGTACTCCTTTAAAAACATAGAAAATGTTACTACTCACATGGCTTAAATAATCAAAGAAGTTTATCTCAGAAAATTGAAAAGTCCTATCTGTGGGGGCGGGGAGAAAAAGTCCTGAGGGAAAATAAAGCAAGAATCACACTTTTTCATTTTATTCTCTCTCTTTATATATTACTCTCAGTTGGCTTTATTCTGAAGCCTTATTTATTTATGTTGTGGCCTATAGCATCTCTAGAGATTTATTTTCCACTGCTTGGAATTATATAGGGGAAATTTTTCTTTCCTGATGAGTCCAGCAAAAATTCAGTAATTGATTTTTGGTGGATTTGATTGGCATAAATTAGATTATATGTCCAGCACTCACCCAGTCACTACAAAGAGGGAAGTTTTGTTTAATCTTAAAATCCAGGTGAAGATAAGCCTCTCCCAACCACATTTACTGAGAAGAAAAGCAATTCTCCAGGGAAAATCAGTGTATGACTATCAGAAACAAAAAGATATTGATTTTGAAGAGAAAAAATGTAATGGGAAAGCTAAGAAGCAAGGAAGGACTGAAAAAGGGGAAAGAGAAGAAAGAAGAGGAAAGACAGAGGGAAAATGGGAGGGAAAAGGAAGAAAGGAAGGAAAGAAGGAAGGGAGGGAGGAAGGAAGGATGGAAGGGGATATGATAATAAATATCAAGAGGATAAATAGCCAGTTTTTGTATTTTATTTTTAATTCTTTATTGTATTTTTCCCATTGCCATTTAGTCCCCTTATATACCCCTCCCTCCACAATCACCACATGATTGTCCATGTCCAGGAGTCCTTTTTCCTTTTCCTTCCACCCCTTAATCTACCCAAGCCCTTAGCTGTCAGCCTGCTCTTTATGAGTCTGTGTCTTTATTTTGCTTGTTAATTCAGCTTGTTCATTAGATTCTCCATATGAGCAAAATCATAAGGCATTGGTCTTTCTCTGACTGGCTTATTTCACTTAACATAATGTTCTCCAGGTCTATCTATGCTGTCACAAAGGGTAAGATTTTTTTTCTTTTTTACGGTCAAGTAGTATTTCACTGTGTAAATATCCCATGGTTGTTTTATCCACTCATCTATTGATGGACGCTTGGGCTGCTTCCATAGCTTGGTAATTGTAAATAATACTACAATGAATATAGGGTTGCTTATGTTCTTTTGAACTAGTTTGTTGGGTCCCTTTGGATATATTCCCAGAAGTGGGATTGCTGGCTGATAGGGCAGATCCATTTTTAAGTTTTTGAAGTTTCTTTGAATTGCTTTCCACAGTGGCTGCACCAGTCTGCATTCCCACCAACAACGCAAAAAGGTTCCCCTTTCTCCACATCCTCCTCGGCACTTGTTATTTGTTGATTTATTGATGAGAACCATTCTGACAGGTGTGAGATGATATCTCCTTGTGGTTTTAATTTGCATTTCACTGATGATTCGTGATGTTAAGCATCTTTTCATATGTCTATTAGCCATCTGTATCTCCTCTTTGGAGCGGTGTCTATTCAGGTTCTTTGCCCATTTTTTAGATTTGGTTGTTTGGTTTTTTGGTGTTGAGTTTTGTAAGTTCTAAATGAATTTTGGATACTAACCCCTTATCAGATATATTACATTTTATTGAAGGGTTAATGTGCAAGGAAGCAGCAGGAGAGAGGGAGCAGAGCAACTGAGTTCTTCACTGGAATTATAATAGGATAATTAATTTCTGTATAATTATGTGATAACTCTGTTTAACTCAAAAGATGCATTTGTATTAATTAGTCATGCGTATGCATAAACACGCTCACATACAATGTGCAGGCGCACACAGTACCATAGTGTCTCTGATTGGGTCTATATGAGCACAGCACGATTTCTGGGATGAAGAAGATGATTTACAATGAGTTTGACAGACTGTCCAGCAAAATTCTCTCTTTTATTATTACCCTGCTACCTATCAGAAAGTTATACAAATGTTGATGGTGTGGAAAATTAGTTACAGGTTTATATATGAGAAGATTTATTTTAGAAAACTAAGACAACAAAAATCTCAAAATGCAAGCCAGTTTTAAGCCACCAATTTTAACATGCATTTCACATAGACTTCTTAATTGTAATTGCTGCCTAATCGTTGAACCTACATTTCACTGGATCCAGGCTAATGAATATGATTGAAGCCCAAGTTTTACTAGTTTCGGCATGCTTGATGTTTTCCATCTCGGACTCAATTACTCTGTGCTCATGAGAAAATTCTTACTTGTTATTTCTAGGAACAGCAAAGTCAGATTTCTCGTTTTATGCTAATTCTTTTATCAAATAATAAAACTATAATAAAATACCTAAATGATTATTACAACATTGCTATGAAAACAAAGACAGCACAATTGAAAAAAACTAACATGTTAGTTCTTCGTTGAAAAGGGAGGTTTAAATCCTGCATACAGGACTTCTGGTTTCCACTTTGGAATACAAAGACCTAAAAAGTCTATCACTCTCAAATTTACTGAAAGGTTGAGGAGGATCAGAGTCAGAGGAAATGTGAGAATACAGCAGGGCAAGCAAGTGCAGTAATTCTTCACTACATGGGGAAAATGAAACTCCACTCGTCATTGAGGTCCCTTGTCTCAGCTAGAGAAGGAACAAGAACAAAGTAAGGGGCTTGTGGTATAGTTAGAGAAACAAGCCAGTTTTCCCAAGTGTTTTGCTCCATTCTCTCTCTCTCCATATATATATATATATATATATATAATTTTTGTCAACATTAGCAAGATAACTCTTCTCAGTCCCTGTGGTTCAAATGAACTGATTTCACATTCTTAGCTTTCAGCACATAAGCGCATCTTGATTAATATATGTATGGACTGGTAATTCAGGGCTAGTTAGAAGATCCATGCCAAACTAAACCAGGATTTTTTCTCTGAATTTTTGAAAACCACTAGAGCAACATGCATTCTGCTAAGGTTGCCAAAATGGAATATATGACCGGGACTACTAATGGCTATGTTGCTCACTCCCAAGAGTGGAAATGTGACTAAAAATGAACCTAAACAGCATCGAGGATAGATAGGAGATGGAAGAAAGACATCTAACAAGATATCCTAAGTAGCCGGATTCAGCAGTGCCTATTTCTGGGATTTTCAGTTACACAGGTCAATCAACTGATATTATTCATTAACATGGAAACATGAGACATTCAAAATGGAAAACATTCTTCAAGCAATTAAATATATGTTTGCTTTATGAAGATCAAGCTTACATTTGGTTCTCGTACATATATATAAATATTTATTCTTCTTGCTTTCCAATTTGTAATAAAAAGAATTGTAAAAGTTTAAGTAATTTGACCTTTTATATTTATGTAAACATGTAGATGGATTAAAATATGCATGTATTAAAAAATAAACCACCTAAAATGGTAAGGTAATGCTAAGAAAAATAATTTGTGAATCCTGAATTAAGGTTCCCCTCCCTTCTTTCCTTCCTTCCTCCCTTCCTCTCTCTCTCTCCCTCTTTCTTTCTCCCTCTCTTTCTCCTTCCCTTCCCCCTCACTCTCTCTCTCTTTCTTTCTTTCAATAATAAAATGAACAAGGTCTGTCCAGAAAGTACCCAGCCATGCACTATGAAAAATAGAAACATTTATTGAGGAAGATACAAGAAACATTGTACACAGGACAATGATGTCTCTGTCCCCTTCAAAATAGGCACGTTGCGACCTCACACAGTTCTCCCAGTCACCATCAGCTGCCCCATCATATTTCCCTGAATCTCATTGATGGTCTGAAATCTCTTCCCTTTCAAAGGTGATTTTAGTTTGGGGAAAATCCAGAAGTCAGAGGGTGCCAAATCTGGCCTGTAGCGGGACTCAGTCACCTGGATGATTTGACGTTTTGCCAAAAAATTCTGCGTAAGACATGATGCATGAGCAGGCACATTGTCATGATGAAGCTGCCAATCACCAGTTGCCCATGGCTGCAGCCTTCTGAATCATCTGAATAGTTTCTGCGGAGGAATGTTCAAGTTTAATGCAAAATTTGATGCAGATTTGGTGCTCTAGTCAGTCAGTCATTTTGAATGCAATGGCCACACAGTACACAGTACACATTCTCGCTCAGGGGTGTCTACCACCCCCACTGACTAGTACAGTGACATTTTTGTTAATCATGCATGTACATTCCACTCTATTTTCCTTGGCTGCCAGATTACATCAATGTTGCATAAACCATTCTTATTATATTAACAATGGCTGGACTTTTTCCAGACAGACCTTGTATTTTGGGGACTAAAGTGGAACTTTATTACATATATAGCAACATGAAAAGTTGTATTCAGGGACACTGCTGCAAAATCTAAGAAGTGTGATCTTTAAATATGCTTGCAGGAAATGTAATTATGCTTTATTTATTTATGACAGACAATCTAATTGAAAGATCTTATTCAAAATAAATGGTTAGACTTAATAATGAGTCTATGTCCACAGTTTTGAATTTTCAAGTTATTTATCATTCCTGAATTATTAGTAAAATACATACATATACAAACAGATTTTTTTAAAGAGTTGATATTCATCCTGAAAGCAACACATTTGTGTTTACAACATTGGTGACATTGACAATTTCACATATTTGAAAGCCTAACTGATCAGTTGACAGAAAGATTTGTTATATTTTTTGATATTGGAAAGTTCAAATATAGCTACTACTACCTTTATTATTCTGTAGTATTTAGCATAAATGAATCTTCAATCACTTGTTTGCATGCCTCATTTAGGATGAGGAAGGCAACTAAGAGGATCCACAACTCTATTCATTCCTAGAAAGGTAACTGCTTAGAGGTAATGTCACAAATAGCTCGAAAACTTAGGTAATGACATAAAACATCATCTTCTCAAAAGCTTCCATTGAAAAAAGGATAGAACTAAAGTAGAATCCAAACAAACAGACATTTTAATAAGCCTCATCTGTATTAGATGTTGTTGCTATCAGCATAACATTAATTTTAGTTCATTTAGCTTTTTTAAAGAATGATTACTATTCTTACAAATGACTTTCTATTTTGTAAGAAAAGCATTTAAGCAAGAAAATGTTTGAAGAAATCGAGAGCACTGGGTTAAAAAACTTAAACTAAACAAACTTTGACAATGTTGAAAGCAGAGAACTCTGTCATGGTCTCCCTTCTACCTGCCTCAACGCATAAACCCTCTTTCTTTCTTAATCATTGCTTAATGACTTTTAATCAGATATCAACATGTGTGTTGAGTCATTTGAAAATGAAATGCATTCGTTTGTAAATGTATTCACTTTTCTTTAGTAGACTCTTGTCTCATCGTCTATTTTATCAGAATGCCACTAAAGGTGAGTGACAGAACCTCCTAATGGGCCTTCGGGGTTCTGGGACTGCTCCAAGGCAGAAATAAAAGGGACTTACCTCCTATTAGTTGCCATTGGCTGAGTCAGGCATTTGAATATAAAAATCTCACCTATCAACACAAATGATGTATGCATTATTACCTCAAGTTTAAAAAATTACTTTTCAAATGTTTGATTCCCAGTCCTTTTTTCCCCCTACCCTGACTCTAATTTTTTTATACATATAGTATAAAAAATTTGTTTATGTTACATATTTATATATGTAACATGTTTACTATGTTATATTTATGTTATACATTTACTATAAATCTTTATTAGTTTTCTCACAACAACACCTCAATGAGGAGTGAAAACATTGTTTCTCACCCTGGCTTTTAAGGTGCATGATTAGATCCAAACTTAGTTTTCAGCCCCATATCCTATTTTGCTCCTACAAAACCCTCTGCTCTGTTTCATTTTTGTGGCAGTATAGGTCCACCTAGAAGCAGACAATAAAACAGGATCAGAGGTACCAGCAATTTATTGTGGAAAGGAGTAGATATCTGACAGTTGTGTAAAGAGAGTGCAGGATAAGTGGCGAGTTGCAGCACAGTTCCAAAAAGGATCTACTAAGGCTGATCCAGGCAAGCGGAATTTGCCCATTCCCTGAGAGTTTTGGTCAAGATGCACAATCTGGGGAAAATGTCCCTTCCCCCCAAGTTAATGAATTATTTCTTATCCAATCTTATATCCTGGGGGTCCTAATTAAAGTACTTTCTAAATACGATTCCAGGGCTACTTTTCTCTTGCTGGTACACGTTAGCTAAATCTTACAAGCGCATTCCAATATAGTATTTTCTCTCCCTTATTGACACCCAGCTAAGTAATTCTGGCATTTAACTTCAATCGTGGTCCTGGAAACCAGGAAGGAGGGGAGAGGTCTTTAGTGGTACATCTATTGCCTTGTAGAATAGTGGTCTCTATAAGATCTTCTAACAATGAGGGGAACCTGTAAGCTATCTCTGTAAGCTCTGGGGAGTCAGTGGAAAGCCAACATCTTCAGGGGTATCCATGTATCCCTATCTCACTTTTTAAGATTCCAGGTTTCCCCGACCAGGTCCCTGAGTTTACCATAAGAGATCTTCCTTTGCGAGTACTCTAAGGTCTCCAGAACTCTGACTCTATCGCATATTTGGTCTGTTACTTAGCTGTCTGCTTTTCCATTTTAGGAGACAAAGGCTTATTGTAGGTTATAAGAGTCCTTCTGGCTATCATATTTATTAACTATTTGTTAAATTCCCCTTTGTATCTTACCCGCTCTAAAGTCTCAATAGCAATACAATTTAGAAGTAAGCAGCGAACTCTATCTTCTTTCAAATGCCTGAACCATCATACCTGAATGGCAAATCATCACCTCTTGATCGTCTTCAGCAATTGGGCCTCGTGCTAGGGACTTTCTGTGACCCACCTTCCACTCAGAATGGGTGGTTAGTGAGCCCTAACAGAATCCGTATCTTATCACTTGTTCTCTCAAATCACTGTCAGTACCACTTGCATGAACTGAGGTTGCCAGAAAACTAAATGCCAAAGGAGGGTTAGACATGCAAGAGATCCATTGGGTGAAGAGGCAGCGTAAGGTGAGGAAAAGTTTCAAACCATGGTATGGATTTGACAGCTGTGGGAGGAGACAAGTGAGGGAGGGGAATTAGGTAGGAAGAGCCTCCAACTGCAGCACAGTTCCAATAAGGACTCGTTAGACCAAAGGGCGGCCTTGAGCCAAAATCAACATCGGCGGAGTCCCCCACGTTGTCTTGTCAAGACCAGTCATTGGATGGAAGCGACCAGTAGGAGGCGCAGTGTTAGAATGAATGAGAGAGAGACCTAGAGCAACAATAGTTGGGGCTCTCAGTCAATCCTGTTCCCCATTGCAGGAAATGTAAGCAGTGCATTTTCATGGAAGCCACAGTTGTCATTTCCTGAAGAAATGGATGACTTAGTCATCCACGGAGAAAATGCATTTGGGAGTCAGACTGTCTGAGTTCAAATACCGCTGGGCCACCCACTATGTTACTTGGACAAGTTAACATACACGATCTTCCATTTTTCCATATTTCAATTTATAATAATGGCTGATTCACAGAGCCATTGGGGGAATTAAAAGGGATCTTTCATGTGAAACCTATCATTATTATTATCATTGTGTCCACAGTTCAGTCATTCAAAAAAATGCAGCTCTCTTTCTTTTTCTGTAACTGAACTTGATTTCATGTTGATCCATAATCCTAGCTGGTGTTAGAAACTAAATCTTAGGTAATTTTGTGTCTTCCTTAGATGGTGCAATGATTATGAACACTATTTAGAATTGGACTATCAGGATTCAAATGCAGCTCTGCCATTTTTAATTGAATGACCTCGGATAAATTACTTAACCTCTATGTAACCAAGTTCTGTTATCTATAAAATGGTGGTACTATTATATGGCAAATCCCCAATAATCCGGTTATGACTCAAAATTTGGTAAGAATAATGTCTGGTCCTATTAAGTGCTTGATCAAGCCTGGCTCTTCTCATTCTTATCCTTGGGTTTGAATAGGTCCCATCCTGTTTTTGTCATCTTAATCCCAAGGGTTTAATTATACCTTCCAAGTTTCAGGTAGGGCAGAGTATGGGGCCCTTTTTAGGAACCTAACAGCATCTAAGCCCTAGCTTCCTCCTGGGTTATCCTCAATTTGTGGAATCTGTATTTAGTCAGAGTGGGGAGGTCTGCTTCTTTATTCCTTGTTTATGGCATAAACTTTGTGCCTTGAATGGTTCAGGGCTTAGTTTCTTTCACTGCAAAAGCCTTGCCTTTTGAGATTTAAAAGCTTTCGTTTTTGAAAATCAAAAGTCTTTTCTTCGTGTTTTGTAACACCCTATCTCTCCCCTAATGTGAGAAGAGGAATAAGAAAGGGGGCAAAGAGTAAAAGGAAGTACATTACCAGAGGCTAATCTTAGTTAATATCTCAAAACATTTTTCCTGTACAATGTCTCAGTTTAGGCTCCTCTTTGTTCCTGAAATTCCGTCGTGCTGCCCATTAGACTTCTCTATATTCAAGTTGAAATTTGGATGCCTTCTCTCTTGGAAGTACATTTTAACTACTCCAGTTCAAAGTGCTTTTTTCTAACTTTATTAGTGTCATCATTACCACTTTCATTTTAAGAGGCCTGGTGCATACACTACTGTTCCCATGAGACTACATGCTCCTTGTGAGCTGGAAATAACCCTTACTCATTGTTGAGGCCTATATTCTCTTGGTAACCTAACATGGGGCTTGACACGTAAAAGTACTTAAAAATATTTGATCATGTTAATTAAATAAATTATAGGAACTCGGTTATAGCAAAGGATAACAGTTCTGTCTGAATCTCTACCTGTCATTTCTTGGTCTTCTGAATGGCCTTATCCGTTGCTATGGATTATTGATATTGATGTAACTTAGATACAACACATTGCTCTTTGTTTCAGTTAAAAAATATTAAGTGCACTATGTACCAGTGTTTTTACCAGATTTGTGAGGTGCAAAGTTGAATAAGGCCTGCAATCAAAGTTTTTACCACAAGCAATTTAAATGGTACACCTAGCCGAGAGCCTGACACATGGCAGCCGTGAAAACTTTGTTGGAGAAGGGGTGGATAAACAACCCCGATGGAGTTATGCATGCAGCACTTGGGAGCACGCGACTGATGCCTTTTGTTCATCCCAAGGAAGTCCTGAAGGAGGCTGTGACCAAGCTGAGTCACAGGGATGAATGAATAGCAGCCAAGTGAGAAAACACAATAAAGCCACAGGTTCGACAGTACAAGCAAAGACCATGGTGGGATAAAGCAGCAAATTTATGTACTTTATGTAAAAAAGAAAAATCAGGTTTATATTTTAGCCAAAATATAATTTCTGTGCCATCGGATCATAGTTTACAGTGTGGATTCTAGAGCCAGATAGCCTAGGTGTGAATCTTGGTTCTGTCACTTTTTAACTGGCTCTATGATCTCAGTTAAGTATTTTATCCTGTCTGTGCCTAAGGTACCCTCCCCCCCACCAAGACTGGAAATTTCACTTGTTGGAGGAAATGGTTGGAAAATGTGGTATGGGAATGTGGAATGTGTTATAATATTTTTCGTGGCTCACACTCATTAAAGTGATTTTTAATACCTGTTTATTTTACAGCTAGATGAATCAGTTATATTTACAGAAACTTTCATTTAGTTAAAAGTGATCAATTATTAAGGTTTTATTTCCATCCTGGGTGATGTGGCGCAGTGGACTGAGCAATGGCCTGCAAATCAAAGGGTTGCTGGCTCGATTCCCAATTGGGGCACATGCCTGGGCTGTGGGCCAGGGCTCCAGGGAAGGGAGCACAAGAGGCAACCACAAGTTGATGTTTCTTCCCCTCTCTTTTTCCCTTCCTTACTTTCTCTCTAAAAATAAATAAATAAAATTAAAAAAAAACGTTTTAATAAAAATATTTTATTTCCATGTTTTTGATTCCTGACTTATACCATATTTTTTATCTAAATAAGTCTCACCTATTAGTCAGAAAATTTCAATATAAACACCCAGTATGCACACAAGGAATTACTTTATTTTTAAAGTGGAATAACTCTTAAAACTAAGATTTAGGAGCCCTGACTGGTGTGGCTCAGTGGATTGAGTACTGGCCTGAGAACCAAAGAGTCACGGGTTTGATTCCCAGTCAGGGCACATCCCTGAGTGACAGGGAAGGCTGGGCTCCCAGTAGGGACCACGTGAGAGGCAACCACACATCCATGTTTCTCTTCCTCTCTTTCTCCTTCCCTTCCCCTCTCTGTAAAAATAAATAAATAAGGTATTTTTTTAAAAAAAACCCTGAGATTTAGATAATACAAATATGGTATTCTACACTCTTATTTGTTAAAATCATATAACTGTAGAAAAATAGGGCTTAAAAAACTGGGACATTTGATGATATTGTAGTTTAGGACTGACATATAATTAATTAAGAAATAATATTGTGGATCTATCTATCTATCACCTTAAATAAAATGCTGTATGATGATCCACCAATCCAATATGAAGGTGGCATTGGAATGTGTTACAAATTGCTATGTTCAGCCTATTTTGTGAATGAATTTCCCTATCCCATAAATAATTATTTGTAATATATCTTAAATTGTGTTGTAGTATGCAAACTTCAAACTATAACAATTTGTATACTTTCCTTTCAACCACATGCAAAACAAGTGAATGTAGGCTCCATTACAATTAATACTAATTTAGTATTTCAACATGTAATATGTGCCAGGCGTTGTGTTAACATTCGTTAACTATGTATAATTTAAAATGTCTTCACTCTTCTAATCATCATAGGAAACCTCTGAAGAAAGGACTGTATGTCCTCATTTTACAGAGGAGGAAGCTAAGACAGAAACAAGTTCACATAACTGCTCATTGGTAGAGCAAGAATTGACATAAAGCTATGTCTGATGTGAAGCCCACATTCTCAAACGCTCTCTCGCTGCCTCCTATAAATTTTCCTTTCTAGCATTGATGAAGTTGTGCATTTATTTCATAGACAATGCCCGGTTGGGATATTATTACACCTCATGATTAGAACCTTAGAACCTTAATCAACTATCTCTTTTATTTAGAAGTAGTTCCATATTTACAGGACATAAAAAGGATACTCGGTTCAGCAAAAAATTAATTTGTACACACACAGTTAGTAAAAGCTGTCCGTAACCAATTATGAGGAATGCGTTCATGTATATGCGGACAGCCTGGGTCCAGATCTTCTCCCGCTCCCGTCTTATTTCCTTGTCTTCCTAAGAGCCTACATTGTCCGTGCAGATCCTGCTGGCTTTGCAGGCTGTCATTTTTTGGACAACCTTCCGAGCTGGCAGACATGCTATTCCAAGGCTCTCACGGTTGTTATGAGTTTTGTGGGAGATTTACAGATTCCTTCTGCAGATATCTCATTTTCCTGCTGATTCCACTGCCTGCTTTCCTTGCAGTAAATCCTTATTATCTCACCTTATTTCTCCATCTTCTCCTTCCTTTCTAGTCACGCCGCTGCCTCTGCCTACCTATCACTAAAACCTACTTCTCTTTATCCTTGTGCTGTTGGCATTCTCGTTTAGATACCTTTCTTGTTATGTCTACTTGTTTATTTGTGGTCATATGCAGGCCTTCCTAATTTTTTCCATCTATCCTCTGTAAACATCACCATTTTGTCAGAAAGGACCACCTTCTGGGTGAAACCACCAGGAATACATTTCTCCCCCAGGAAATATGACAAAACCTTTCTCTCCAGCGCTGCCTGTTCTTTCCCTTTAAAGCATTTCTCTGCTGAAGCAGCTAAGTGGCTGCACAACATAATCCTCTATAAAGCTGGCAGAAATGCTATTTCAGAGCATTTGTGTTTAACTCCTTACTGTCCATTTTGTACAAGTCGCAAAGGCACATGAATAATCATTCAATAAATTTCCACTCATCGTACACTTTTAAGCAATTAGTATCTGTCAGCCCTTTGAGAGACTGTATTACATTTTCTTTTGCTTTTCCAAGGTGCTCTGCCTCCCTCCCGCTCCCACCCCACCACACCCCACCCCACCCCACACCAAACGCTATCTATATGGATTACATCAATAGGCTTCATTTCCCCAGCCTCTGGGTCGGGTTCAGAACATGGGGACCCACAGGCAGGGAGGGAGGATACTGAAGCAAATGTATTTATAACCTTAATTCTCTCCCTGTGGGTTTTGCTTCAGGCTGGTGGCATCCCTGTAGAAAAAGCCACAGCTCTTGTGCCACAGAAGGCCTTGCTCCTATAACTATTCTCTCTGGGTTCCATAATTACTCTCTCCTCCTATCCTATTCAGTAAGGCTGTACTCTATGCTAGCTTCCAAGTTCTGACTTATCCATTATTGATCTCTCAAATTCCAGATATGATTCCAAAATCTCTTAAAATAAGTTTCATTATTAAACACTCCTCAGATCACAGACTTTGAGTGTAGCATTTGTCTTCTGAACTAACTGATAGAGGCTTTGAGGATACCATGAGGAAGAATTAGATATAGGTGTTGCTTTTAAGGAACTTGAACTGTGGAAATGGAATCCACATGTAAACACATAAATGGATGACAAATTAAGGACATGCAGAGAGGTCACACATACAAAAAACAGTGATTGGTTCTATGTGGGAAGAACGTATCAGAGAGGGCTTTCTGGAGTAATGTTTGAGTGACGCTTGGAAACATGAAGTTGTTATCAATAGGTCAATGAAAGGTCTGGGCTGAGGCTGGGGCAGAAAGGCCATTCTCAGATGAGAAAACAGAACTGGTGAAGCAAGAGAGCCTAGGATATTCCCACGTGTGCCGACAACTGCAAACTCAAAATCACCAGAGCTTACCATGGGAACGAGCACGTACGTTCAGAAAAGTCTGAAGATCTCAGAGGGTCTAATACGTGATGCTTAGGAATTTGGACCTCATTCCATATGTGAAGGGAGAGAAGTTGGTATGCTAAATAGCGGAAATATAAGTTTGTCTTTACAGAGAGCACTTTGGCTCCATTTGAAGGAGAAGACTGGAGACATGAAGAACAAAGATAAGGGAAGAAGAAAGAGAGCAATTAAAGAAATAATAGCACACAGAGATGGTAAAAGGCAGAATTGATCAAAATCGCCCATGTCTCAGAAATGGAGGTGGAGAAAAAAGAGCCCAGGATGATGCCAGGTGATTGGCATGGTGGTTGGGAGCTCTATTTCATGAGACTTTCAGTGTGAGGGAAGGATACATTTGGACATAAAATAATACAAGAAGACAGTTCTGCTTTCTCAGGGACACTCACATGTAGAAACTGGAGTTCAGAACTCTGGAGCAACAATACAGATTTGAACACCACCACAAAATAAATATAGCTGCTGCTATGGAAATGGTTGAGGCAGCTTAGGAAGGGTGCTTCACTTAATAAGAGAAGGGCAAGGATAGCACAAGCAAAATGTATGTAATTCTTCAAAAAATAAACAGTTATTTAATATTCAGAGTATGCTAAACATTTTGGTAGTTAATTTCTCATATATTTTAGATAAGTACCATATAGCTAGGTTATAGACATCTTATTTTCGTAATTTCACAAATAAAGAAACTCTGGCTTAGAGAGTCACAACACCATGAACTAGCGCAAATGAAACTCGAATTCAAACCTTTCAATTTTTTTCTAGTACTCATACTGCCACCTCATTGCTTTCTTTTAGCAATACTTAGGAACATAGGGCAAAGAATAAAGAATAAGAACAAACATAGATAAAGGACACTTGGGATCCATTAAAATGGTTCTGGTGATCAAAATCTTTACCCGTATTCTATATCGTACCATTGTTTAAAAGTTGTAATTTGAGGAATGCAATCTTATTTATTTTACCTGTTTGAAAACTGCTTACAATGTCATCTGTTTAAATTTCTTATTCTTTGATTTTTTTGACCTAAACTAGCTTTGTCCTTTCTGTACTCACTCTGACTGCCACTGTAGTATCATCTCACTCTCATTGGACAATTGCACATGGTGGCACGTTACAGCTGAGTTCAAAGAACTGGAACATCAGAGCTCTGGTCTTGCAGAGCTTTGTCTTTCAGAACTGTCACAACGTCCACTTATAGTTCAGTATTACACAAGGGTATAGATCTTGAAACTAATTTGGAAGCAGAAAAGGGCATTTGTACCAAGTTCTTCTTTCACAATTCCATAGTAGTTTCCTGAGTCGTAATCTAAGGCAATGAATTGAAAATGCCTCATGAGGGAAAATGCAAAGATAAGAGTTCTTAGATTCATGTTAATGCTATACATTTTGCAACATGACCCATAAAGGGGAATATTCTTACTAGATAGATGATACCATGATATAATAATTTATGGCTGTCTTTCACAGGAACCATTGGAGACAGTCATGATTTACTCAAGGAAAAGGGTTAATCAGAAAAGCTCTTCTACGTTTCTAATGCCAATTTCTGAGTATTTTGCTAAAGCCTTAAAGTTATCTTTCAGGAAAGAGATCAAATAAAAGTAGACTCATCATGTGGGCTTGCCTAAGTCTGCAGATGAGAGGAAATGAATCTGACGGAATGCCACCATCATCAAATTAGACACACATTTAGTGATGAGAGAATCGGAAGCTCTCTTCCAATTGCGTCTATTTTGCTTATTGAAATAGGAAACAAAATCATCACCTTATAGTTATGGACTGGGGTGTTGGTGATTGGAACAGGAAGGAGGGGAAAATGCAGAAAAGGAGAAGTGTAGGAGAACAGGAAGGTCAATTGACTGGGGAAATGTAAAGGACTGACCATGTGAAGCTTGTGGTCATTGATTAAAAGTAAAGCCTGTCAACATGGCTATGAGTTTTCCTTCATCCATAATCACCAGAGGAGTGCCATCTAATGTAAACAGAGAGATTTGGCAGGAAAGAACTGCAAAGAGATTGAAGGGGCAAGGGAGTTGTGTTCAGGCAGTGTAGAGATTACAATGATTTAACGTGGAATCTAAGTTAAGGGGAAAGAGAATAAGAGGGATCACGGATAGTAAAAATCAAGATAGTCACTAGATTAAATTGGTGGTGAACTCAGAGAAATACTGGAGTGCGGCTACCCTAGGAATGAGATGGATTCAAAAAATAATTACTTTACATTTTAAAATTACCAAATGAAGAATTGTAAAAATAAGAAAGTAAAAGAATAGCAAACACTCTAGATGCTGAAAGTTTGTCTTAGACTACGCAATAAAAGGGTATGAAGACAGGCATAAGGGACATTTTCTGTTTTTGCTAGACATCTGGTAACCTAGCTTAAAATACATATTTGAACAGTATTCTCTTGATTATCTGCTAAACAAAGTGAGCATGTTTCATGCATATAAATGCATGAACATCTCACAGTAAGATTTTAATTGATTTCTACATAGTAAACCTATCGCATAAAGTGGGACCAAGGCATGTTAAATGTCTGTTTAAAATAATTTCATTTTCAAAGAGCACTAGCTAAGAAATTATTTTAGCTATATAATCCCATATACCATAATTTCTTGGCAAGGTTGACTTATATTTTATATTTTCTCCTCTTAAAGAATAATTCTGAGAATTCCAATGATATGAACTTTCTGGAAATGTAATTACTAAGTCAAAATTTTAAAGAAGCAAATGCTCCAATAAAACCTGTGAAAATGATTTCAAGATAGTGTGCATCAATTAAACTAACCATTAGTGTCTCTTTAATACATCTTCATGTCAATATTGGGTTTTCTTATTTTATTATTCTCTAATTTCATGATAAAATAACATCTCATAGATATTTTAATTGGCATTTGTATGGTTAAGAGTTTGATTAAACTCTTTCCCTAAGTTTAGTTTTTTATATTTAGTTTCTTTAGGTATCAATTCATATCACTGGTCTATTTTTCTACCGAGCTTTCAGTCTTTCTTAACAACTTGTGAAACATTTTAAAATGTAATATTAATTCTTTAAATTTCTTGACAAATATTTGTTCAACTCTTTGTTTTTGATTTTTTTATGTAGGGGTTTTGACATATGCATTTTAATTTGTGTGCAGTCATTCAAACATCATAGCATTTCTGTACAATCAGCATTATTATTGCCATTACGCATATGAGAAAATAGAGATTCAGACAGGTGTAATAATCTGCTTTAGGTCTCACAGAGTAAAGTTTTGATGCAGGTCTGTCTGGCCCCAGAAATCATTCATTTTCCAATGTTACACTGTAACTGGACACACAAAGCCTGATAACGAGAGGATTTGAATATGAAACATGTAAGAAGGAAAGTGAAAGCATAGTGGAGAAGGACTGTATTTGGGAAGTATAAGTACAATTACAGCAAGACTTAAAGAAAATGGATCTACAGAACAAAGGACCATGATGAGTTGACAATTACTCCAAGATTTCCTGAGTAGCTGGCTGCTGATACAGTGGCATTACCCAGTGTCACAAAGAAACCAGGCACGGAGCTCTGTCACTGCAAGATGATAAGCTGAACTGTCTTCTCCACATTTCATTTCTGTTAGTGACAGAATGCCTAGCACAGAAAACTCTCTCCGAGTTGGGTGGAGAGGCCAAGTTCACAGTAGACAAGTAGATTTGGACAGGTTTTCAGTACACAGATGGAGTCAAATGACATCCCCAGTGGTTGGTATATGGCAAGGGCAGGACACCTATCAATTTCCAGAGGGAACACCAAGGGAACAGTTTAAGAGGAATGAAGAGGATGTTTCTGCTATAACACAGTGTATAGGTTCCTGAAAAACTTGTGTCCATAACATTTACAGAAGAACAGCAGAGCATGTAAGGGGATAGGTTTGGGGTAGACCACTTGAAATTTTCATAGTTTTGTGAAACAAACAAAATTTGAAAGTTTGTCATTAATGCACTAATAAAAACCAGTAATAATCCTAATAAAAATACTAGCAGTTTAGAAGATGTGTTAAGTTCTTTATACATGAACTACTAGAGTAAATATACAGTAGATTTACCCTTCAAAAATAGGTGAAAGTAGATTTATGGAAGGATTTTAACAAAAGGGTAAGGTAGGTAGCTGAGATAAGAGGGAAATGTACAACTACCAGAGACCGTGCAATAGATTTCCAAGGCACAGCATGTGCCCAGACTGAGCTAAGAACAAGAGTTCGAGGCAAATGTGCATCATTCCCAGGATGGTACCCCAGGACACTGCTGCTGGGCTCAGCTGTGCGAGAACTTGAAGGAAAAAGCACACTGCAGAAAAAATTGTGCATGAACCAGTACAGCTTACATGTCATACTGACCTTGTTCTCCTGTGTACAAATTATGATTGAGGCAAGTTGCCCACGAAATTAGAGAAAACTGTATTTCAGAATTCAAGGTCATGCAAATTAGTCCTTCCATCCCTGTTACTGTTTTACTTGCTATGCAATTTTTCTTTGTGGCCTTTATCACAATTTATAGTATTTTTCTTACTATACAATAATCTCTATAAGGGCAAGGACTTTATTTTTTAAATCATTTTATTTTATATATTATTAAATTATATATGTATAAAATTGTCGTTCAAGTACAGTTGTCTCCATTTCCCCCCTGCTGTTATCCCCCTCCCCATTCCTCTCTGTTACTGTCAGTTTGTTCTTTATTTCAATGTCTCTGGTTCTATTTGGCTTGCTTGTTTTGTTGATTAGGTTACAGTAATAGGTGAAATCATATGCTATTTGTCTTTCAACTCCTGGCTTATTTCACTCAGCATAATGCTCTTCAGTTCCATCAAGGACTTTAATTATTTTCTTTACTATTAAATCTACTTTGTCTAGCATAGTACCTGGCATACAAAGTATCAAAAATATTTGTGAATTGAATGAATACAAGAATATATTCAGTAAATATACAACAATGGACAAGTCACAGGCCCCCCTTTTGAGAAGGTAGCTAGCTAGACCAAGTGGAATAGACAAATAAATAAACAATTAAAATAGAGTGTATGTGATAAGTACTTAAATAAGGTAGGCACAGGGTATTATGGAATTTCATGAGAAGAGCACAGATTTGGCCTTGGGGAAGGGTAGCTTTTAGAAGAATTAAAGTTTAGTCTGAAATCTGACAGTCTGTCAGAAGTGAGAGAAATTAAAGGAACACGGAGAGCAGAGAATTATAGATGCTCAACAGCATGTACCAAACCTGAGACAGAGTGAACACCTGAAACATTTCAGGAAAAGTAGGTAACTGGGGTCAGGTTATAAAACAGCGCATAAACTAAGGGGATGCTAAGTGCTATTAGTGATAAATCACACCTTCTAACCCACTGCCAATATTCCTGAAGGGGCAATCTTCCATGCAATAGTTCATGCATGTATCCTTTCTTTGTCTTATATAGTTACCTTTAGAAGCCCTCAAAGTTCTTTTTATTTAGCTGGCAGGTGAAAAAAGGAACCAATAGGAAAGATGCACCCATGTCTTAATCACTCTGCCTCAGAGGAGACATTGTCCCTGCTTACATTCCATCGGTTACATTTTGGTCATATTGGAAAAACTAGTGGCAAAGGATGTTGGGAAATATAGTCTAGCTCCATGAACAATTGAAAAATAAATGGGTTCTAATGAACATATGAGCTCCTGCCATGCATGTAAGTAGTAAAATTCAACATATGGTTGGAGAGAACTAGGAGCACTGAAGAACATTTTGTGAAGAACATTTTATTCCATGCTTAGACATTACCCTGAAGAAAATGCAGTGCTAGAGAAAAAATTTGAATTTAAGTGCAGACATATCATATTTAGACTTTGAGTAGACAGCTTTGTATGAAACTGTTAAAATGGATTGAAGAGAAGAAGTTTAAAGCTGGCAAATAATTTAGATTCCGGTCTAGACCATGGTGGCCTGGACATAGGTGAGTTTGATGCAAGAATTGATAAAGAGGCATTATAAATAGGACTTTTCCAGGTGTGTGTGGGACCATGAGGAAGAGAGAGGAGTCACCTGTTATAGCCTGAGCCAACTGGAGAGATAATGATCATGGTGTTTGTTGAGACAGGGCAAATAGAGGTAGGTTGAGAAGTGGAGATATAGATGGTGAACTCAAGGAGAATTGAACTCAAGGAGTATTAAACTCCTTGATGACTGTAGTACATTGCATTCCTCAATTTCTGGTCCCTATATTATACTTATTACAGAGGTCAATTGATGCATATTTATTATTAATCCAAATGGAGTGATTCACTTACTCAAACCTGATTGGCTGTGTGAAATTAAAAATTCAGTGAAGTGGAAAGTAAAACTATACTAGAGTATCTAGAAAAAAATTGGTCACGTGGTGCAGAAATTTAGGTAAAGCCTACTACCTCCACTTTATAGTTGCATTACTTCCACTATTCTAATAGCATGGTTCATAGCCTCAGGAAGTACATTCAGCAAATATCTACTATATATTTTTGTAGACCTGTTTGGGATTCTTTCTTACAATGTGTTTTCATTGTTTTCCAAATTTATATATATATGAAACATTGGAAACATTGCCATATATATGTATGTATATTTATGTATGCATAGTTATTTCCCAAAATTGTATTTCTGAATATTTTTGAATTTGTCATAGATTTATTTACTGGCATTGAGTTTAACTAATGAAGAACATATTATCAGGTATAAAGATTAGTTACAAATAAAAAGATGTCAAAAAAGTTTAGGTTCACCAACAGAAGTCATCTTGAGGACAGAGCAGCTATCTAGTAGACTCACGTATCTGGTGAGTTGGGATAATGTTTACTTATTGCTACTAATCTCATTTTATTTAGTACAAAGCTTGTCCAGAGTAGCTAATTAATTCAAATTGTTTTTGCTGGAATTATCATGGAAGATAGTGTGTAAATATATATATATACTAAAGACCACTCCTAGAGAATTAATACACTTTCTGTTTAATTTTGACTGTCTATAATACAGGTGTATGAGGCCCTATGAACTCATTAACAGAGGAAAGAGAAAAAGAAACTGTTGAAAATTTTGGTTTATAAACTCAGTTGCTTAAGTGGCACGTGTGCCATTGCTTGACATTTGGCAACCTGTTCCCAGGTTTGTAGTGGTTTACTTGCCTTCCCCCCAGCTCACACAGCCCTCTGTGAATTTAATGAAGTAGTATGTATGTATAAAGCTCTTTGAGCCAAACTGGGAAAGGGATTATCTAGCTACGAGGAGATAGGATAGAGAAGCCAAGCTTGATGAATGTGAGTTTGCTGATAGGATCCTGGCTGGAATCATCTTGAAACTTTAACTGCTATCAAACTTATTATTTTTATGAAGGAAGGAATATAGGAGAAACAGTCTGTTCCAAACTTTGTAAGTCAACCTCTTCCTTCCAGATATTTTTGGAGGCACACTGGAAAATGATTTAAAAGAAGGATTTTTCTTTTTCTAAGAGAGCTGTGAGACTTTCACACAGAGGAAGAGAGCTCTTCAGGCCCAGTGCAGCTGCTACCGTCCTGCGGCTCCTAGCTACGGAGCCAGATGATAGTGTTTTGCTTAGTGAGGATGTGGTTATGTTTGGAATATTCACACCTGAGCCTAGATCTGACTTTTGTTGGTAAAAGTACATATCGCTTTCCCTTGTCTTGCTAATTACGTTAATATTTAGTCATAGCTCCATCGGATGAAGACTTATTTTCATAGGATCTTTAAAGAAGAGCTGATCCAGTTTCGAGACTGGACAATCTGTGTGTGACTTTCAGATACCACAACACGGTAACTGCTTTTCTCTATTATATTTTAAGAACATGTAAAGAAATCTCAAATTGTAGAATAATACCCAAGTAAAGGGAGAGGGGCAGCGGGAGAGTGTATAACCATCACAGATGGGCTTACGTGTGACTGTGAGCCCCAGGAGATTTGAGTCAGGAATTCCAGCTGAGCGTGCTGTGTGGAAACAGAACGTTCGGGAACAGGAAGGAGTTTCACTGTGAGTTTCAGCATCTTCTGAGCACACTTATCGATGTGGTTACATTGTGAAAGTTAATCCGAATACCCTGGAACTACAGCTCTCTGCTTCTGTGTGGATTTCATCATTTTAAGCAAGTATTTATTTATTACCTAGCATGTGTACATCCCTGCATAGGCTGGGGAGATGAATATTGTTCCTGTCTTCATGGGAATTATAGTCCAGCTGGTGAGCAAAATGTTACACTCACATTAAATGTTAAGTGAGAATACTATTGCCATATTCAAAAGACCTGTCGAATGTCAATAGATGGCAAATAAATATCTCCTATCTCATTCTAAGGAATGGCTGCTGTGAGCACTGTGTTGAGCAGGAGAATTACTTTCTGAACTCAGAGAGTAATTTTGAGCTCAGTTAAAGAAAGGGCCTTGACTTATTTTCGATGTCTATCCATGGTGAGGAGAGAGAGGTAGACGCCTATCCATGTATAGAAATTATGAGTTACAAGTTTTAAAATGTCTGAAACTTAAGAAATATTAATCTTCATGTTATTAATTCAGATACCGGGTACTAAGCTATGTCACAGGTGCTTATGAGTAAAACATACACCCTAGTCTCCTTCACGGCCTTATGTATATGGGCTTGCCCATCTTTTCTGTGCATTTGAAGTTGACTTGAATTTGAATTTTGAAGCAAGGTTGTCTCAAATTAATTCAACATTTTTCAAAACACAGGCATACACACACATTCTCACACTGAAGGCCCCTGCAGCATACCTAGATGTGGAGATTTGGCGTGTCCTGGCCTAGAAGGAGTAGAAACATTTGAATGAAGGTGAAAAGGCAGAAGAATGCGAGTAATATTCAGGGACCAATAAACTGGAGCAGAGGATTGATGTAAATAAATCACAAAAGATAGGATTGAAATATAAATTACATTTCAGACGTTAGAAGTCTTCGAATTCTAGGCCAGCTCATTATTTGTTGTTTGACCTTGTGGGCTTTAGAGAAATATCGAAGTTATTTGAGTGGAGGAGTGATGTAGGCAGAGTCAGATGCTGTGTATCAGGTCCTATAGACAGATGGGTGTACTAAATGTTGTAGATTAGTGTAATTTATTAACTGCCCATTATATAGGACGTTGTATTCCAAGCTTTTACTGCATGTACTTACAAGTTTTGATAAACTAAAAATCACCTGGGTATATATGCATCTCTATTATGATGAATTCTATTAAAATTAAGATTTGATGCAGTGAAATGCTGTTAGTGCTATGGACTTTTTGACAACTGCTATAATTTGGAAATATCTACCAAACATAACATTTTGATAGAACAGAAGTTTCTAAATGCTCCTTGAGACTAGTCTTTGCACTGGTGTTTCAGGAAGTCTCCTAAGATTCTATTGGAATTTTCTGGATCCTAACTGCAAGCATCATTTAGAATCCCTAATATGAAAAGTTTTCATTATTGAAACAGCTTTTTAAAAAATTCCTAACAACTTCTTAGTAGTTTTTACCTTGCATTATAATATATATTAATTTATCATTGACTTGCCTGCTTTGGTCACTTAATATATATTAGTTCCTTTTATTAAAATTTAATTAGAAAAACTACTGGTTTTGCTGCCAAAACCATTTGGAAATCACTGAAGTTAAACATGATCCTAGGCTTAATTACCAGTCCTTCATGACATTGGTTCATTTTGTATACCTCTACGTTGAATTCGTTGAATGTATACCTCATTCAACAAATGTTACTTGAAAAGTTACTGTGCTGGTTATTTGCCTTTAGTCTCTCTGCTTTATTTCCTCCCTTCATTGATTGCCTGTGTATTTCTGCAGGTTGAAAGCCTGCAAACTACTTTTCTAGGCTCCAGGGCTTCTAGTTGTCTTCTGCCAATCAGAGGCATTCGTAGGAATTTGGAAGACAAAAGAAAAAGAGAAGGCTGCCGCTTCCCATTCCCAGATGCAGGAGATACCTCACAGAGTGGCGTGCCAGCAGGAGAGACAGGCCCCTGCTCCGGCAATGTCCATTCTAGCAGTGGCAGTGGCAGTCCCTCCAGTGGGATTAGCACTAGTAGCACCTGCTCCTGGGTTACTCTCTCCAGATGTACTGCATCTGCGACTCTGTCAGAGCAGTAGTGAGTCAGCCTGGGATAGCGGCAGCTCTCTGCTCTCGGAGTCATCTTTGTATTGTTTCACCAGCCCCATCTTTCTCCTTCCCTCCTACAGCTTTTCTAACTCTCTCATAATGAGATCTTGACATTAAATTCTTGTCTCCTGGAAATACCTTGAGTGGCTTCTCTTTTTCTGATTGAACATTGACTAGTGACTAATTATGTGTCAGAGTAAGACTGCACTGGGGTTACTGATAAGTCAAACAGACTGAAAACCAGACTTTAGAGAAACAGAGAATACATTGAATTTACTATGTGATGCTTTAAATATTGTTTTCAGGTCATTCTCCTCTATTAGAATATGAACTCTATGGGGGCACTGGGTCCTATTAGCCCTTTGATTTCCCTGTCGCACTGACTTGAGACTTAAATATACCAAATAAAATCTTCCTACTTGGATTCCTGGAGGCATAAGGAAGACAGTGAGTGCTCAATGTTCTCAAGGAGTTTATAATTTCATAGGGAGAGACAACCTACTTACCTTATGGCTGTTGTTCTACTCTTTTCCTTTTCTTTGTATTTATGATCTATTTAGTCAAACATGTATTCTTGTGTGGCAAAATATTGAGATAAAGGAAAAAGAAATGAACAGAAAAAAGAACAAATTCAGGCAGAAGTAAATAATATTGCATCTTAAATTTCTATGTAGGATATTCCTCCCATTGGAAGAAAAGCACAGAACTTGGGGAACAAAGCTTTTTCTTCTACATTTGCACAAAATGTCAAGATGTAAAGCTGCCTTTTTATGATATGAGCTCAGACTCTTCCCATATAATGGTTTGATGCTTTGTTTTGTGTTATCTCTAATCCCAGGTAGGAACAGAAATGGTTGAATGTGTATTATCTTAATTTGGCTGGATGGTGTAGTTTACATCAATAATAGTGACTGTAAAAGAAAGATTTGATTATTTTAACCACTGTGTTGGAGAATCTATTAACCAAAATAAAAAGTTCTGTTTCCTTGGCTAGATGTACAGATTCATGAGGAATTCTAAGTTATTTCTGGTTGAGTTTGTGCTGTTACAGAATTAACTGATTTTAATGCGGATAAGGATGTTATACAATGTAATTCTTCAATGTAGCTCTTATGATAGATAGTGGGTGGGGCAAAAGTAGGTTTACAGTCATTCGTATGGAAAATAATATAATAATTAATACATAAAAATGCAAGACTTAACTCTGTTTCACGTACTCACAACTGTAAACTCACTTTTGCCCCACCCTCTATAATTGTGTGACACTGTCAAAAATACCCAAAATTATGATTCATCAAGGTATTTTTCCAACTATGGGGATAAAAATATTAAACAAAATATTGTCATTTTTTTCTTCTTGCCATTAAGGCTATGCTCATATTTATCACATATTTTGTTATTGCTGCTGTTTATTATACTATGTATTTTGCTTGGTTTAGGTTTAGAAGCCAATATATTGGTAAGTCACCTTCAGAAATTAGTCCCTTTAATCCTGTTTTTATCTTTATTGATTTTTTTAAAGAAGAGTTACTCTTAGTCAGTCAGTTTAGAAGCAGACATTTTAACACTACTGCCTGCATGGTTGTTTCTCTCCTCCTCCCCACCTTCTAAAAAATTGTTGAAAGTCCTCATTTATAAAACTCCATCCTAACTCCCCTTACTATTGCTGAAAGCTTATAACCACTGCTTCACAACATTACACCTCCCCGGGAGATGCAGAAAACACATAGATTGTTTGTTTTCACAAATCTCTAATTGAAGGGCTGAGAGAGGGAGGAAGTTGGAGGGGGAGGAACTTTTAGACAGATTAAGTTGCTGGGGATTTCGCATTTTAGACAGTAAGTGTTTGTGCGATGTGCCCATTTGAAAATTCGGCTGGCTGGCTTGTTTCTGCCATACTGGATGAAGGAAAAAATGACGCTGATGGTATAACACTTTGTAAACATTACCTTTTATTTATGGCATCTGGTGATATTTTAAATAGACTTAGCACACGGAATTCCATTTCTTCAACAAAGAAGTTAGACTACCTTGGTTTCTCGTGCTTTTAACTTGTCTTTTTCTTCTAATAATTCTGAATAATTTCTTCTGAATAATTCTAATAACTTCTGAAGTGAAGTTACAGAACATATACGAATTTATCTGTGGGTTAACATCTCTAAAACAAAGTAACCATGCAGGAGAAACTGCCTAAGGAGGGGGTTGTCTCATATGTTGTCTAGGGAATGTATGACAATGAGTAGGATTCACAGCTTAATAAGCTTAATTCTTACTGTACTTCTAAAATATTCAGTAAGTAATGAGAAAAGTGAGTATTTCTTTAAAAGCGTATGCACTCTTCATTCCTCCCAAACGATTGCTTTGACATCACCATAAACAAAGCTTAAGCAGCAGGCTGCCATGTTTCGTAGAAGCAGCTTCCTAATGACCTGAGGGCTGCCAGCCTGGTGCTTCCTTTCAGTGCTTGCCTGTCCAGCCCTGCATCCCTGATTGCATGTTATGGCTCCGCACACAATCCGGAGAAGGCCAGACAAGCCATCAGGGCAGTTTTGGAGGGTTGTCAGCTGTGCTAAGTGAAGTGTGTAGGAAAAGACAGAAGGAAAAAAAGCAGAGTGATATGCCAGTTCCTCAGCATTTGGTAGGTGACAACCCTGCAAGGCAACAGAGCTGAGGTGGCCAAAAGTGACTCCCCTGGGTGAGAGCTCTCTTTTTGTCACACTTCATGGGGATTCGAACCCAGCCCTGCTGAGTGAAAAGCCAGATTAACGTCCACGTGGTTTATAGGCCACTTCCCTCTTCCCTATTCATGCTAATGATAATGAAGCACCTTACATTATTTCTGTTATTTCTGTGAGGTTTTTTGTTTGTTTGTTTGTTTGTTTTAAGAACAGTTACTCCTCTAGGCACTGAGCTGGAACAGCTTCCTCTGAGCACTAACTTGAAAACTAAGCGGGAAACGGCCAGACTCAAGAGCCTGGCCCTGTGTTCCCAGAACAGAGCCTGGACCTGAGCTGCTGGCCCTGCTCTGTGCTCAGGCTGCTGGGCTATGGGCAGCGAGAGGGAGCATGTTCACCAACGAGCGTGAAGATCACAGAACTTTGATAAAGCACTTTTGTGCCCACTTTTATCTCCAAATAACTATACTGACAGATATAAGTACAAATAATGACACGACATAATTGCATGATGGTGATAAAAATTAATTTGTGCAGTTATCCAAAAATAATCACCCATGCAATAATTTAGCATGAATAAATTATATGGAAAAGGCCCATATACTAATGTGTTCTCATCTGTTATGGGAAAAATGACTGTACTTTCCATATATTATGACTTTTTCTTCTTTCACTTATAGTAATCAAAGAAAATAAACGCCATTTGGTTTTAGCACTCTGAGCTTCCTAAATCTTTCTAATCTTGATACTTTTTTCAAATAGCATATCATTAGCCTTAAAATATAGTATCTTCCTCCAAAGTCTAAATAGAAGTTAAAAATAACATTTCACTCCTTAAAGCTTTAAATTCCACCTTGTTTCTAATCAGCCTTCTGTAGTTTTCATACAAGGTTACACAGTCCTGACTGATTTATGAATATAATTTTTGTTTTAATTGAAACAGCAACATTTAGGTTCCACCTTAACAGTGCACCTTAAAAGATTATCTCGGTTATTTCACAGGCACCGAGCCGGCACTAATAGTCCAAGGCAGATATTGAAAAGCAGCACAGGGCCAGGCAGATCTATTAGAAATTCCCATCCACGCGCCTCATACATATTGATTTCTGACACCAAGCAGCAGTGAAAGCCCCCGTGGGAATAATATATTTAGCAGGGTTCGCTGCGAGGAGGTCACAGAGTGCATACAGATTAGCTTCAGAGGACCAAGGCACTAGTGTTAGAGCCAAATGCTAGATTTTATATCATTTTAATCTGAACTTTTATAATCCTTTTAGTTCTTCTTTCTCTGGATGGCAGGGAGAAGGCTTCTTCACATGTATCATGCATCTTTTTCTTTATTCCTCTTATAAATGTGCAAATGCCGTTGTAATGGGGAGGAATGTTCCTTTAGCATAAGCAGCAGAGTCCCAACCAGATTTGCTTTTATAACCAGTGGTCAATTCAGATGAAGACATCTTTATTTAAAGATTTCTCTCTGTGGGGGAGGGAAAATCACAAATGCTTATCTCGTTTTAAGATATAAGCATAAAACCTGCTTTTATGAAAAGAACCCTTCCTCCCCTCCTCCATCCCTGACACTGGGATTTAAATTGAGCAGAAGTTGCGTTTATACTGGTACATCTGTGAAAACAAAAATCTAAACATTTTAAAAATTACCTTTCTGAGGGGTAAGGAATGCCTGCTCATTATGCAAAGAAGTGTTGTGACTGTATCAGATAAAGGTGTCAGAGGAGAGTCAAACAGGCATTTTGGAGACTGGAGAGATGCCAGCAGTGTGAAAGGAAAGGTTAGAGTGGACACACTTTGACAGAAGGGTGAAATACATTCAGACAACAAAGGGAAAGAGGAGGTTTCACTCAACAGACACAAAGGCTTATTGTCTTCCTCTAGGCTGCATTTAAATTTTAGGTGTTCTATAAAAAGTTCCCATGATTATTAATAATCAGAAAAAATAAGTACATCTGTGAAGTGCCTTTTGAATCTATTTTCTGTCATCTCAAGCTAGCATAAAGGACTGAAAAGAAATAGTGTAGCGATAAACAATCAAGACTTATCTTTGAAAATGTAACAGTGATTTCGACAAAGAAAAGGTGAATTTGAGTCTTGTTTTTATTAGTAAAAATTTGTTTTGCCAATGAGGGTTAATTAAAATACCCAATTAAGACCTAGAATTTTGCCATCAGAATGTCTAACTTAAAGTATGTCAAACATTCAGGTTAGTTTTTCAGGCCTGTCTCCAATTATATATGTTAATTTTTAACGTATTTTCTAACACATTCAAGCTAAGTAAGAGCCAATAAAAGGAAGCTGTTATGTTTGGAAAAGGAAAAGAAAAGATCAGACCCCAAAGACAATGAAAAAACTTGGGAAATTGAAGACCAGCTTTGAGCAAATGCCCTGTCAAGAATGCTTGGCTATATTCCTGCCTGAAAACCGGGGGTAAAGCACACACAGCTCTTCCCTCTAGACTGGCTCCTTTGTGGGATTGTATGTGAACTCGAAGTTAGACCAGACAGGGTTCCTCTTAGCAACTACAGCAAGTAGAGAATTAAGAAGTACCTGGATGCTGAGTAATCCAAGAGCTTCTCATGCAGATCACTCTGCTCTGAAGAGATTGTCCCAAAACATTCAGATTAAAGGAAGCAGGTGCAGAAAATCCAGAGGGAACTAGATCAGCTAGCTAGTTGAAAAAAAAAAAAAACCCGAAGGAATGGAACCCTGTCGAAGTTAGAAGTTCCTTTCTTCAGAAAAAGAGTGTGAGCATGTGTTCATGTGTTTACTCTCATGAATTTGTTTCATTTTAAGTTGCTACATAACAAATCAGAACATGTGGTATAATTAGCCATGTTGGTAGCCACTGATCATAGGGTATGTGATGGCCAATTAAAGAAAAGCCCAAGGTAGAGTTTGACCGGAAATGAAATTTGTGTTTCGTCAAGTCTCCCTCTGCCCTGGTCGGGGTGGTCCCTCCTTTAATGGGGGACACTTCGCACGCTGTAGTAACTTTTATAATAACTCTGAGGAGCTGTGTATGCTCCTTAACTAAAGGAGATGTCTTCTGGTTTGAAAAGGGGAAGTGGGCAATCTTGAACTTGGGTGCAAATCTATCAAAAAAGCTACAAAACTGTGTGGGAACAAACACCCTTCTCCCAGCTCTGGGTGGAAACCTTGCAGATCCCTCTGGAAGGAGACCATGAATATAGTATCACACACCTTTACTAGTCGCCAGCAGATTTCTTAATTTCTTTGTGCTGTAGATGCTAGTCAATAAACATTAGCTGACTTGAATAAATTGTGTTCGATAGAAGTTACACCTGAGTGACAAAGACCAAAAATAATTGGCAAATAGGGGGACAAGAGCAAATCATTCACTCATCCAGCAGTTTACCTTCAAGGTGCCCGACATTCTGCTTGACTGCTTCTTTCTGAACTGGCCCTGTGTCTGTGTCAGCTGGAGAGTCTGAGGCTGTTGAAGCTGTTCACTTTGTCCAGAGGGGGAGGGACAGATTTTCCCTCTCAGAAACAAATTAACGTTAGTACATGATGAGGAAAGAACAAGTATTGATGGTTGATCTAAATTAGGCTGGAGTTCCACTGCCCAGGTACCCGTTAACAATTTGCATTCCGTTTTTCACCCTGAGCCCGCACTACATATCTCTCCATCATATAATCCCATCTGGCATCGAGCCTGCTGGCTCTCTGTCCTGATGAACGCTTAAAAATTGAACATTACATTTCTTCCACTTTTGGCTCTGAGCTTGTTTTGGTAGATGAATTGGGTATGGGGGATGCTATCTGTTAACAACAATAAAAAAAGCATTACCTAAAAACCCAAACTACAAACCTTTATGCATCCTCCTTCCACCAGATAAGTAAAACTTCCTCCTTTTGTGAAGTCATCATTCCATTGTATTTATTTGTGTTATAAATGTTGGTAGCACTTCCAGTAGGGGAGGAGCCAACGGCGCTAGTGTGAAGGGAGTTTGGTGTCTTATCATTTAACCGCTGGCCAGACCCGAGTCTTCACCCTGCTGTCTGGTCTGTCATTTACAGTTTTAGTTTGGTGACTCACAGACTGTCCTTGGGTTTATCAACAGGAGAATGCGGGTGTTTGGACAACATTTCTCACGGGGAGAAAATTCAGAGTTTTTATTCACTTAATGCACCACATAATCTTTGAAATCCTGACGGAAAAGTCACCCTAATTTTAATTAGTTACATGGAATCGACACCTAAGTCAAAAGAAGCTGGATGGTAGAAGTTTCAGGGGGATAATTTCTTGAAAATGTAACACTCGATCCCTACATGGTTAAGGGAGCATACAAATAAAATAGAAGATAAGGGATAGAATTATTCCTAAAATTAATTTGTGCTTCCAGTCTTTCTAGCTGGGTTAAATATTTCCTTTATCTCCATGAAGAGCTTAAAAATCACGGGCAATGTGTGTGAGGAAATAAAATGTGAAGGTATTATAAACCAAGAGCATGAACTGTGTGTGTGGTCTACAATTCCAAATTCTGACAATGCCCACAGTGTAAGAGTAAGATGCGGAGAGAATATACAGATGCCTTTGTGAGCAGGAAACAGGGAAAAAGTCCCTTTTAGTTGGGGGCAAAAACACGCATTTACTTTCAGCAGAAGTAGACACACTTAAATCCCTGCTGCGCGCTGGGGAGGGGTTGGATGAGCTGTCTAGAAAGCATTTTCTCTGTCTTTATAATGTTAGAAATCCTCGGACTGCATTGTGCATTGCAATGCAAGGATTCTGCAGTGTAAGAGCACATCAGGGCATTGAGAAAGGCTTAAAGTGTTCTCATTAGAGGAAGGTGGGGGAGGGGGAGAGGAGGCGCCTAGGGGGATGGAGCCGAGCTCGACCACTCCGGGAAGCATTACAATTTTGTGCCTTCTCACTCCAACTCCCTCAATCCCCTAGCTTTACATAGCTCTTTCTCAGACAGTTCAGTAAAATGCCTCCCAAGCCTCATGTAAAGAAAGCAGTGTTGTATATCGCTGCTTACAGTTTAACAGTTTGTTTGCTTGGGCCTTTTAAATATTTTTTTCTTTCCTTCCTGGGCTGCCTCCACAAACCTTCTTCAAATTCACATTGAAGCAGATAAAAACTATAAAGAAAAAGAGGGCAGTGTGATCAATGAGAGAAACTTTAGACGCATTCACAGTTATTAAATCCCCACAGCACTGCCAGTATGGGAAGTCCGGAAGGAGCAGCTTCATAGCTGTTTTCATAACTATTTTTCCAGGCTAATTTATGTCACCTTTTGTACCCTCTTTGCTTCTTTTCTAGGAAAATTTAAAAATAGAGTTTTTGTTTTGTTTGTTTGTTAGAACACTTTATATGTGATGTAGGGATTTGAACTGGGTAGGAAGCCGACCATGTGGGAACCACTGCCCCTCAGGAGCGGTTCCTCCCGCGGTGAACAGGATCGTGCATCCTAACATCAAGGAACAAGCTGAAGGAAAGGTCCCTAAGGCATAAAATGTTGAAAATAGCTGGTGATCCCTTGTGTCCATTCACTCTTGTGCCTACCAGACGGACAATTTTGCACTGCAGAAACACAACTAGCCTATTCACTCTTATGACATGGGTTTCCAAAAGAGACTAGTAACCTAAGGAAAGTGTAATGTCCACTCTAAGCCATGTCCTCATTCAGTTTTGAAATCTCAACTTACTCTAAAAATGCCTTGCTTGGAAATCATTGTAGAAATACAGATAAGATGATTTTTAACAGACAAAGCCACTGAACTATTCCACCCTTTGTGATTCTAGTGAAAGAAACATGGGTCTTTGCTACATGACCAGGATGTTTTGCTTTGGTGAATTTCCTAAGTACATCTCATTAGAATCACACTTATTATAATGGCCTACACTGAAAAAAAGAGAATGGTCTCCAGCATTTATTTTATTTATTTATTTATTATTTTTTAAAGATTTTACTTATTTATATTTAGAGAGAGGAGAAGGGAGGGAGAAAGAGAGGGAGAGAAACACAGATGTGCAAGAGAAACATGGATCAGTTGCCTCTCGAAGGCTCCCAACTGGGAACCTGGTGGGCAACCCAGACAAGTGCACTGGCCTGGAATCGAATTGGCGACCTTTTGCTTTGCAGGACCACACCTGACCAGCTGAGCCACACAGGTCAGGGCCAGCACTTAACTTATTATGAAAAACATCCGGCAAAAACTATTAGTCAGTAGATACATATATCTTGTTCAATACCCTGGGCTTTTTTTCTTAACTTGCATTCTCTCTAAGATTCTAGTTTGGGGAGAAATTAACTAAGAAATGTTGATTTGAGGGGGAGGTGAGTTGCTGCAGGAAAGAGTGGCAATTGAACCCAATCTAAAAGAAAGAGTACTGAAAATTGTCAGTCAAAGTTCTATTCTTATTATAATTTGACAACTGACCAATAAGGTATTTCTGGGATCTGGAAAAAATACAAATACTTAGTAGGACGGATTTCATAGTTTTTGTCAAAATAAAATGTTGGCTAATTTTTACATGTTTATTGTTATGTGAATATAAAAACAATTAAACTAATTTTTCTTTCTCATTCTAACATTGTCCAAAAAAATATAATCTAAGCCTGGCCTGTGTGACTCAGTTGGCTGGGTGATGTCCTGCAAATTGAAAGGTCACTGTTTCTATTCCTGGTCAGGGCACATGCCTGGGTTGTGGGTTCCCCAGTTGGGGTTTGTGTAAGAGGCAACCAATCCATGTTTCTCTCTCACATTGATATTTCTCTCCCTCTGTTTCTCCCTCCCTTCTCTTCTCTCTAGAATAAAAGATTGTATATATATATGAGGGATGAGGTTTGTCCAAAAAGTATCCAGCTATGTACATGAAAAATGGAGACATTTATTGAAGAAGATACAAGATACAATAAACATTGTACTTAGGACAATGACACCTAAGTCCCCTTCAAAGTAGGCACCTTGGGACCTCACATATTTATCCTAATCACCATCAGCTGCACTATCATATTCTCCTGAATGTCATTGGCAGTCTAAAATCTCTTCCTTTTCAAAGGTGATTTTACTTTTGGGAAAAGCCAGAAGTCGCAGGGTGCCATATTTGGGCTGTAGGGGGTCTGAGTCACCTGGGTGATTTGATGTTTCGCTAAAAAACTCTGTAGGAGATGAGATACATGAGCAGGCACGTTGTTGTGATGAAACTGCCAATCACCAGTTGCCCATAGCTGTAGACTTTTGAATCATCTCAGTAGTTTCCACAGAGGAATGTTCAAGCTTTACAAAAAATTTGATGCAGATTAGTTGCTGTATTTGCTCATTTTGAATGTGACAGCTACACAGTACATATATATGCTCACTCACCAGGGTCCACTCCCCACACTGACTAATAGAGTGAAGTTGTTGTTGTTCATGCGTGTGTATGAGGTAGGGGTTGGAAAGTGTTGATTATCTTGTAAATCATGGTAGGAACTATGGATGTTATTTTAAGAGCAATGAGAGATTTCATGCAAGGTAATGAATAATCTATATTATTATTATTGTTATATTTTAAGAAGTGTTCTCTTCATACTGGGAAAGTAAATTGTTGGGAGCAAAACTATGGAAGTGTACAGATTTTGTACACCTAAACATATATGTAGCAAGTTATACAAGTTATACAAGATTTATTATATTATATGTTACAATCACAGAACGTTGCCAGTGGAATTCTTTGAGATGGTATAGCACAGTTGTTAACATCACAGACTATGGAGCCAAACAAATGGGTGAATCTTGGCCCTAATGCTCTATAGCAGTGTGATCTTGGAACTTCAATTAACCTTTCTTAATTCCAGTTTCTTCATTTGTAAAATTAGTATAATTACAGAGTCTACTGACTCAACGGTAGTGGGTTGTTATGAAATGTGTTAACAAATGTCCCCAATCTGAGCTGCAGAATGAGGAGAAAATTTATTCAAGTGAACAGTTTGCAAACCAGGAAAATACACTCTCTGCCAAAACAAAACAAATGAGAGACTGCCTTTTATAGAAAAAGTTCCCACCCTGGTTTCTGATTGGTCTGTTTTTATGCAAATAAGAAAAATACACAGTTCTGATTGGTCTAAATAGCATGGTTCTGATAAATCCAAATCTTGTGTTCTGGTTGTTCATTATGGAGTCACAGCGATTGGTTAGTACCAATGAGGATGTAGTTTCCTAGTGCCAACCGAACTGGGCAGGTCTCAGCATCTTATTTGAAAGATAATTCCAGGAGCTCCTTTCTGAGGGTCAGCTCAGCAAAAAGAACACAGTACAGGAGCTCCTTTCTGAGGGTCAGCTCAGCAAAAAGAACACAGTACAGGAGACTTGGTAGCTCAGTCTATGGCTTTTCCCTGAAACACAGTGTGTGGGAGAGGCCACTGTCAGCATCGTCTGCTAGATTTTAGTTATGAACTAAGACCCAGTTAACCATGAGGAGTCCTTGGAGAAATATTCTCCAAGAAATATTCTTTCTCATAAGTATAAATAAATATGTGAAAAACTTTTATCTGCTCTTGATACTTTGTACTACTATAAAAGTGTTTGTTAGCTAACATTAAATATAATATAAATATGCATTTCTCACCACCACAGAACTGGAGAACCCCCTTTGAGAGATCTAAGAGGTGGGTTTCTGTTCTGGCTTCTCTGGTTCTTCCTTTTTCTTGAGCATTCTGAATTGTACTAGTCCCTTTTTGAGTGCGCTGTACTGATGTATACAGAGATGCTCTGGTATTTCAGGCCCCTTGTCCCTATCTCTTAGCAGATACATTTGTTCAAAGTTCTCATTAAATACTCAGTTTTTATCTGAGACATTATCATGGACTTTTTTCTTTTTTCCAGTGTGTTCTATAGGATTCTGGCTGTTGGCATCCCTCCTTACCTCAGAGAGGGACTTTTGGCCTCGCAATCCTGTGATTGCGACCCCTCAGCCCTTGAGGACTGAGTCCTCAGCCAGCCTCTGTGTTCTGTTGCATCTGGAACTGAGTTCTCTGCTAGTGGGCAAGCACCTCGCTAAGCAGGCAGATCTGGTTAAAACAAATCTGCCTCTTGGTAGAAACTATTTAAAGCCTACTTTTACCCAGGAAAGATTCCTAACTTTTTCATGTCATGATGTTACAGGAATGATCTTTTATTTTTTTAGATTACAGTGAGAAAAATGGGCACAGCAGTTTCAGGTCTGAGGTGACACAGATTGGGCATCTGGCTAACTCCGGTCCCAGTCGTCTCCGGAAGCTGAAAGGATCACTGCAGTAGCCCCCTCAGAGCTCACTTGGGTGTGTCTCAGCACAAGGGGTGGAGAGTACTGATGCACAAGATGGAATCCAAGTCCTCTAGAATTGGATCTGTCTACCCTTCCAGGTTAACTTTGAACTGTTCACTCTTTAGGCATTTAAAGCCCTAGCATTTCAGTTTCCCCTGGGCTTTTGCTCCTTTAATGCTTTTACTAGAATATCCCCACCACCTTTCTTTCCAGTTGGTTCTGATCATCCTTTATGTCTCCTTTTGGGTGCCATCCTTTCCAAAAAGTGTCATGAAAGTCTTCTTTTCATTCCCATGGGATGGAGCTGGAGAGGTGCCTTTCTTTTATTCTCTCCAGTGCCTTATCTTATCATCTGTCAAAGCTCTTAACACACGGTCTTAAAATAAATAAATGCCCTAGTAAGAGAATCTCGTTCATGAGCGAGGAAATCTTACTCATATTTGAACCCCTTGGAAAATTAGCACAATGGTTAGTATGCAGTGAGTGCTCACAGTATGTTTGTTGAGTGGAAACTTGAATGCCTTGACCCACCCTTTTCTTTTTTCTTTCTTTTGGTTTTGCTAATTATCTACCTCAGTAAAGCAAAGGGATTTTTCATTAAACCACTCCTTGTCAACGTAGACTACATTTTATGTTTATTGTTATTTTACAAATAAAGAAGCAGAGAGGTAACACCATGCCCTAGGTCACAGAGAACAAGCAGAGAGTGCCTGGACCCCAGGAATTATGCTCCCAAATGCAGCGAAACTGAAAAGTCCTCAAAACCTTATCTACAATGACTTTATACACACACACAAACACAAACACACATTATACAAGTGTCCTTTCAAATCAGAATAAAGCACACTTCTACATTGGGCAGCAAAAGGAAACAAATTGAGAAATAAGTATTTTAATTTTTTTACCTCTGTTACTTCACTTTTAACACATGAATTAACACATTTGTTCTTAATGTGGAAATTGATTTATGAATTTGGAAAGCCAATAGTTTTGAAGGACACCTCAAAAAACTATGATTAGTAACACTGTTTTTTAAAGGTTGTTTCCTAATAAAGTGATGGCTTTAGTCATGACATATTCTGTTCAAATTCATAAGTGAAATATTGCTCAAGATTTTTCTCATCCTTTCTTTTCCTCAGACCTATTCATCAAAATGAAAATGATGATTATGGACTTTCCTGAAGATAAGAATTTTATATTTGAAGTCCTGATTTGAAACATTCATAGAATTAACTTCTTTCATACTTAGAAAATGTTTAGTTTTACATTACCTTTAGGGCTTAGGAAGCAAAGTGGAATTTATAATTGGCTTGAAAATAAATTTCACTCAGATAAAAATATCAAATTAGATATATTTGGTTTTGGTTTGTTTCTTGGCCAAAGAATGAATTGTTAGTTCTTGTTTAAGAAATATTTGTATATATGCCCTGGCTGGTGTAGCTCAGTGGATGGAGCATGGGCCTGCGAGCTAGAAGATCGCGGTTCAATTCCCAGTCAGGGCACATGCCTGGGTTGTAGGCTAGTCCAGCAGGGGACACACGAGAGGCAACCATACATTGCTATTTCTCTCCCTCTCTCCTTCCCTTCCCCCTCTAAAGATAAATAAATAAAATATTTAAAAAAAGAAATATTTGTATATAATCTTTTAAAAAATGTTTAATTTCTTCAGTAAACACGTCTGCTTTAAGTAGAAAATATTCTCTTTCTATGTCTTTTATGTCACTGAGGGATGGAATCTAATATTATTTATATTTTAAATCCTTGCTCTTTGAGGTATGTGTTGATGAAGCACAAAGTGTAAATAGAATTATTTCAGTGTTACAATGGTATTCGTTGAGTGAGTGAATTAATGAAAAGTCTTTTGAAAGAATGCTGTGTGAAGAATTTCCTATAAGCTGTTTCAGTAATTCTTAAATAATAATTATGTTTTAAAAATTGATTATTTGAAATGAAAGTTATTTGTTGCCAGTAGTCCTATAAATATGTGTTTGTTACAGGTTGAATCAGGTTGTATCAGAAAGATGGAAATATACTTGATGACACCTGAAATTTATTTTTCAGAGCTGTATAGCTCCGATGATCTGATCTGCTGCTGGAACTGGCTTTTTCTTGGATCTAGAGAAAGAGAACCTGGCACACTTGCCTCCCTGCTGCTGCCACGCGAAGCCTGCTCACTTCACAGGCTCCTGCAGATGGAAGTGTAATTGTGCGGAAGGTGAATTGATTGCAATTAACCTCAGGACTCACCCTCCGGCTGGGGTATTCTACCTCCTTTCCTAGGAATGTGCCACCAGGGTCGTGATACATAGCTGATGAATACATATATCATACAGGGAAACACATATATTATGGAACAAAGTACATAAATCATGTAGAAAAACATGCATTATAGTGAGATGATCAAATTATAAATGAAGCACATAAATCACAAGATTACACTGTTGAATTGTATCAGGAAACATAAATTATATAGTGAAATCCCAGGGTCACTGGAGAGTTCACTGAATAATGAAATGAGTTTCTATAACTTAAGGAAAAGTGGAGTAACTCAGTGAAAAACCCATTGTGTGTTATGTTGATATTCCATTTAATCCAATTTTCTCTCCTACACCTCTTGTACCCAAGGAATCCAGGTTGTATAACATGAGGGGAGGGGATAAACAAACAACAAATACAAGACTGAATAATGATGTGCTATAAGAACATTCAAATACACAAAATTTCAAATATAGGGAGCACTTATCATCAAGCTTTTAAGTCAAAGGTAGAAAAGACGCTAGTTCTTAAGTCAGCTGCAAATATCAGAAGGTCAATGTCTAATTCTAAAATGAAGAATGGCTCAAATTCCGAGGAGAAGACCTCTAAAACAAAGAATAGATGAAGCTAAGATGGGCTTGCTCTGAATGTAGGTAAGCAATTGGATTTGAATTGAGTCACTGTATTAAATAATGAAGAACAAAAACATTTATATTATGTGTATAGGAAAACTTTGCTTCCCTTCCTTTGGGAATCATGTTTTACATTTAACTTTTTTCTCCTTCATTTCTCTGCACCTTTGTTCACATATGTATTAATATGATAAAACAGAAGCAAAATGAAGAAGAGAATTCTTCAACTCAGTTTTGCTTTTTTAAAGGAAAGTCACAAGCTGGTAGAGGCTATTCTGCAAGATTTTAAGAAAAGCCTGGGCTAAGACAGACTTTCACACAAATACAGAATAATGATACAAATCAGATCAATATCACAAAGTTTCTCAACGCAATGTTCATCCATGTGAATTATGCTCTCACTAAAGCAAGAACCTGGAATTCACATCCATTCCCACTGCTGGTGAGTTAGGGTTATGGTCAAAGCCTGGTGTACTGAGGGATTCCTTAGTCATAAACAAAGTGTTTGACCCACCACTCTATTCCTTAGGGCAATAGAGAGCGGAGCTAACTGAATTTATACAGTGGAAATTGATAGTTTATTGCTGACCCCGAAGGGGCAGGGGCACTGATTCACATCCTATTTCGGGCTTTTCTTGGCATTTGTTACTGCAGATAAAGGTAGATTGTGTCAAGATGTGGTGCTGGTCCTAGAATACAATTGTGTCAAAATGCAAGCGCTAAATTTTATTTGAAGGGAAGCAATAAATTGGCACCCCCAAACAATCCCTGCCTTTCCTTAACATATTTCAATCACCCTGTTTCTCATGTTTAGTGCTGGTTAACACACCGATAAGGATGTTAAAAGATATATATCCTGTTAACTGTGCATAGTTAATTGTAGCAGAAACTGTAACGCAAAAGACACAGGGTGAACTCCTTTCTTTTAAATGGCAAGTAAAATGCAAAATGCTCATAATATGTAATGCACCAAAAGTTTAGTTTGTTATTTGTAAATTCAGTTTTACCTGCTAACCAAAACTGGTTTGTCCCCACCACATCTATAAATGGTTAAATCTGCTCAATATAAGTATAATCATTTTACTCTATGATCTATGTGTTTCATTAGTTGAGGTACACATTTTGCTATAATAAATGTGCTTCAGTAAATGATCTATGCATTTCTTTCTGAAATGTATGTGTTTCACTAGAAAAGGTATGTGTTCATCAACTATGAATAATGTTCCTAACGGCACCACATTATATTACTTGGCTGGTATCAGCGCAGCATTACACATCCATTCCCTCATGACCATGAGCACTGCACTGCGAGAAGACACACATCAGCCCTGCCACTCTCAGGTGCTGATGCACACGTGCAGAACGCTGCAGCCCTGGGAAGCCCAAATGAGAGTGAGGGGGCCATGCCGTTATTTCGTAGGTGAATGTGTTTGTTAAATGAACAGGAAATGTGTGATTTTTCTAGTCCTGCCCTTTATAACCCAGGAGAAGGAAAAACAATGCAGTTAACATGGAGGAGATTTTATTGTTTACCATAGGGGAACTTCCTTCCATTTACTTCAATTAAGCATTATACTTGGAGAAAGGATGAAATTGTCTAATTCCAAGTTTAACATTGGAAACATTCCTTTTAGTTACATGACATATATTAAAATTCCACGAATTTCCTGATTTCAGTGAATTGGCACCCAAAATGATGAAGTTAAATGATCTTTATAGAGTGAATTTAATAAATTACTTAAAAAGTTAAATAAATTATCCTTCTGGAAATAATGTTAGTGATCACTCATTGATGAGGGGTACATGTTAGTTCACAATTCAAAGGAAAAAGAGAGTTTTTCTTAGGTATATCAAAACATAGTGATTTGCTTCTCAACATATTAAAATTCAGACAAAGCAATTACCCAATTGAACCCTTAAAAACATTTTTTATGGCCTCCAAGGTAGCTGAAGCAGTAACAAACAAATCTTTAGATTATCCACAGAAATCACTTTTCCCCAAGTGCATGAGTTTCTTATGTCCAACTATCACAGTTATGAAACGTGCCTGATTACTAGAAGTGACCATTCATTTCATAATTATAACCCCCCAATGGCTTTTTTCATTATGAGATAGCTCCTGTAATTCAATGCAGAGGACATTTGTTAATATTGTCATGAGAGACTAAATGAATTATAATCTGCTCTTCATATCAACGTGTTAATTATGACAGAATCACTTATTTTTCACAGATTAAAACTAATGCTTTATATATATACTTTTCCACTTAAAAATCATCTATCAATAAACACCAAACACTCTTTTACATATGACATCAAATAATTCATTATATATTAGCATTTAGTGACCTAATTTTCTCTCTACTTTACATCTGTCATTGCAGAGATTTCTTTCATTTATACTTGTCTTCAACATTATTTTTATTTACTGTGATGACTAACACCTGGGTTTTTTTTTTACTCCCATAAGAATTAGGAATTTCTATAGATCTTATCAGCTGCAAGTCTTTCATTTTATATTGGACACATTCTCTATATAGGAATAGTTTACATTTAATAGTTCTGAAAGAATTAATTTAGTGTTTTTAGAGAATTGCCACAATTTTTCTACAGTATAATGTTTTGATGATATTCTTGTTTAAAGTCTTTGAAGAACATAAACATGAACATGTGAAAAAGAGAAGGTACTGAACAAAAGCAGTCTTTCCGATAAAAGTATTTCATCATTAAAAGTAGTTTAAATTCAGTCTATGTACAAAAACTGCCTTAGCCACTACTATTTTAGGGACACTCAAAAACCATTAAAGAGAAGACATATTGGGCCCTGGCTGATGCGGCTCAGTGGGCTGAGTGTCGGCCTGCCAACCAAGTGGGTTGTGGGCCAGGTCACCAGTGGGGGGTGTATGAGAGGCAGCCACACATCGATGTTTCTCTCCCTCTCTATCTCCCTCCCTTCCCCTCTGTCTAAAAAATAAATGAATAAAATCTTTAAAAAAGAAATATTGGTTTATACACAGGGATCAGACATAAGCCTCTTAAAGCATGTTACTCTAAGTATTGTTTAGCAATGTTGTGAATTGTTAGTAACATTATAATAACTTTTCTGATATTTTGAATATCACTAATTTTTTATGATAGCCTGTAAGTTGTAGGTTGAAAACTGAAGCAAGAAATTGTGCTACATATGTTTTAAGAAATTCTGAGAAAGACCTTGAAGTTCATATTGAGTTTTCCTTTTACCAAGTTGGATCAAATCCTCAATTACATGTAACATCCTACTTAGAAAGTCCATGTTGGGTTCAAATCGGTCACATGTGCACAGTTCACACATAAGTCCACTGAAATGGTCTGAGTGGTAAAAATGTAATCAATTTGATTCCACTGTACATGTGATTGTGTATTTAAGGGAAAAAAAAATCTCTTTGGTAAAGATTTCTAAAGACCTGATCTAAAAGTATTTCATTTAGTGACTAATAAAAATAATCATATATATGATCAAATGTACAAAAATACTTTATTCACAGATTTTTACCACCACAAATATATATTATACACAGGTCTAAAATATATCTGTAATGTTTAAAGGTTATTTAAAGAATATGGTAATTTTTACTTGTTTCATTTTAGTCCGGATTCATTGTGATGAGCTTATTTCACTGGTACTGTGAGGACCTATGTAACGCTTGCTGCTTCACAAACCTGATCTGAAATGGTGCTCTCTGCACAAAATCTAGCTCTGGCTTTGTCTATAGTCTGCGTGTTTGCAGCTCCAGTACTATCTTATCTTTCTTGTGGCTTTAATTACTTGAGGGCGATGTCCTAATCTTTGCTACAGAAAAAAAATCTCCAAGCAATCTGAAGTGAAAAAAATAAGTTGAATATTAAACACAACTTGATCATTTTTGTAATGAGTTTGTACAGATGCTAACACATTTTCAAATAGGGTTAAAATCAGGTTATATTAGGCCAAACACACCTTAAATTGCTACAGAGTTTCACAGTGACATTTTGGTCATCAACTGCAGCCATTATCTGGGGATAAATCAATTTGCAGCAGCTTTGGACAGCTATTTGTGTATAGAACAGAGCAGCCTAACTGAGGAAGCGTGATAAAAGTTAAAAGGTCAGAATCCTGCTGACTACATACAAGGAAATATTTTTTAAGGTATAACCATAACACAACATTGCCTGGCTCTGAAGGCATCAAGCCACTTTTGTTAATTCATCTTACATAATAGCTGATTTGATATGCTTTCTCTTCTAGGTTTCTTGTTAAGGATGATGCATATTATAGAAACTTGTCTTGATCTTTTTTATTTTTCGTCGAATAATTCTCTTTAGAGGTTCAGTTAGCGCTTCTGGCAATGGCAGAACTAGTGCTTTTATGGTCTTTTAATCTGTGAAGGAGACTGTCCTTGGTTTCTTTAGAAGGTCAATATGAGATAGAGTTTTCTTCAACTGTAAACAGAATGGTGTTGTACTAGATGAAGAGTTTTACAGCAAATCCAAAAAAGAAGATCTGCTATTTGCCACAGTTATATTTATATATCAATTTATTTATTGCTTAGCAATTATAATGTTTTTTGCTTTTATTTTTCTCACTTTACACTTGTTTGTTTTACAAGTTTGAGACCTAAATTTAGAAAGTAAAAAAAAAACCTGTTGATTTGAATTTTATTTTAAGTTTATATATTGGTATATTTAGAAAATGGATTATGATCAAAGAGGAAAAGAAGAGTATTTATAGAGAAATATGGCTTTCTGAATTAAATCAGAAATTATGTACATAAATTCAAGTGTGTATCAATTGTGGTTTATTTAATGGATTTACTTTTTATAATGTAGTGCATCCAATATAACATCAAATGCCTGAGACAATGTACAAATACAGGCTTATATTTTGTAAAGTGAAGTAATCTAATACAAATCAGTTACTGTTGCTGAAGTTGGAGTAATGAATTCTGTCAGAGTGCAGAGAATATTCATGTTGTGGTTTCAGGCTGTATTGGGATAGTTTTATCACTCAAATAAAAGTTGTATTTGAAATATCTGGCACACTTTTAGTGCCCCACCCAAATCTTAAAAGTGGTGATAAAAGTTAATTGTAATTAAATATGATGATAATTTTCCAGAAGGAAAAATATCTTGTTTCTATGAACTAACTATGCTTGCTGGAAATCCTAATGTTAAAATGAAATGTGTAAATATAATACCTTCAGCTTTCATACAGTGTGGTCATATGTTAAATTTTCAAAAATGTTCATTAAATTAGTCTAAATTCTTAGCATAAACATTACTAGGTGGTCAGCATAAATATTTTTTGCGGGTATGTCAGAATCTAAGAAAGACTGGTTCTAAATGCTTTAATCTTTAAATGATAGGCAAAAGTGAAGAGCACATAGATTCATTTTTAAAAGAATGAAAGTATTTTAGGTTCACAAATGTATGCCTTTAGCTAATAAGACCAGCAGAAACAGTGATGTCAACTCAAATTATTGGTAAATAAACATAAACATTCTTGGCTAAAGTTCTTCTTTTTAAGTCTACAGAAATAATTTTGATGCATACGATGGTAAAATCCTAAACTCAAAAATCCTAAAAAAGTCTGCTTTGGAAATACTTGACCTTATATTATTAGAGGAGAGTGGAGAAAAATATCCCTTGAGGCTCCTATTAGCTACTTGTTCTTCAAATGAAGAATATAGATTAATAATAGTAAATATCCATTGGCACATAGCCCAATGCTTGACACCTAGTCAGTGTTCAGTAAAACTGTGGTACACATTTAATCAACACACCTATTCTACAAATGAAGAAACTGAGTCAGAGAAGTTGAACGCCTTATCTATGATCACACAACAGGCAAGTAGTGTTCGGAGACTGCTAGTTACTCTCCACACCCCAGTATCCACTCTCCCCTTTCCTTTTAGTAATGGAAACCCTAAGTTTCTTTGGCTCATGATTTAAACTCCAGCTAGAGACCACATTTTTCATCCTCTCTTGCAATTAGGTTTAGCCATAATACTATGTTTTGGTCAATGCTTTTCAGCTAGTGTGTTGTTTTTAACTTCTGAATCTTATCTTTAAAGGGACTGGACCTTACTTAGCCACATGTCTGGAAGTTGTGTGCTGAGTGTGACAACGCAACATAATGGACAGAGTCTGAGAGCTTGACCGGATGATACCACAGTGCCACACCAGGGCCGCTTACCCAGACTGCTTCCATAAAACTAGCTACCTAAACTGTCTGTTTATTCTTTCTCTCTTTTTCCCTCTCTCCCTTTCCCTCCCTCCCTCTCTCTCTCTTCAATTCAACTAATATAGTGTGAGACCTGAGTTTCAAAAATGAATCCACAACCAACTTCTCAAGTATTATAACATATCTAGTTAAAATTGTTACTTAGATTATCAAGCTTATTTTTGATTTAGGAATTTTTTTATTTAATAATTGATGTCTTCTGAACTGTTGAATAAATTTATTTTGACAAAAAAAGAATAACAAGCAGAAGAGAAATATTTTAAGAAAAACTGTAAACTCTACTATAGTTTTTTTCTGAATTAATATTTACCAAATACTATAACTGGTAGAAATATGCAAAACACTGCAAAATGGATTCTCTGTTTCATCACTGGCAATTCATTCCTTTAACTTACACCTTTGACTTACATTTATCCTCAAATCTCTCAGTGCTATATCCTGTTGCAGGTCTCCACTTGTTCTTGTATATATATGTTTTTCATGAGTTTTGATATTTCAGAGTTCTTATGTTATACCTCTTGCTGTTTCATCAGTATGAGATATCTTTAACCCCTCATATGCTCAAATAATTTATAAATCACTCTTTTACATGTATTTAATTAATCCAAATTAATTGGTTAGTAAAAATTGAAATTAGAATAAATGTACATCAAAAAAGATATGTGAAGGGGCAGGAGAAAATATTTGCAAACCACATAATCAATAAGCGTTAAATACCCAAAATATACAAGAAACTCATACAACTCTATAGCAATAAATAAACAAACAAATAAATAACCCAATTAAAAAGTGGGCAGATGACCTGAGCAAACATTTTACCAAAGAAGACACACAAGCCCAAAAAGTGCATGAAAAGGTGACAACACTAATCATCAGGAAGATGCAAATCAAAACCACAGAGATATCACCTTACTCTTTCTAGAATAGGTATTACAACAAAGATGAGAGATAACAGTATTAGTAAGCATATAGAGGAAAAGGGAACCTTTGCACACAGTTAATAGCAACGTAAACTGGTTCAGCCACTAGGAAAAACAGTATGAAGTTTTCTGAAAAACTTTAAAATAGAACTACCATATTATGCAGCAAGCCTTGGGTTATATATGCAAAGGAATCTAAATAGTTATCTTGAGAAAGATAGCAGTAGCCCCATATTTATAGAGACATTATCCAGAAAAGCCATTGTATGGAAACATCGCAAGTGTTCCTCAAGAGGTTAATGGATAAAGAAAATCTGAATTTTCTTGAAAAACTGGAATTATCTTCTGGAGGGTGGGTACCTTGTACTACAGGCTTCCCCCACTAGGTAAGTGTTCTAGGAACCCCTCTGTATCTGTGTATCAGCTGGTGTTGTTACAAGAGGTTGCATTTAGCTTCAGTGAATTTTTTTAAGACTTTCAGTACGTTTGCCCATTTCATAGTGGATGATTTATGAGTGCATCTGCTCACACCACATAGAGTGTTCAGCGATTTTTGACCAAAAATTACATGACTCCCATGTCCCACCCTCCCTATTCACCCGATCTTGCCCAGAACACCATTTTTTATTTGTTTGTTTGTTTCCCAGGATGAAAAAGTCCCCAAAGAGAAACATTTTGCAGATGTGGAAGAAGTGAAACAAAAAACGGCAGAAACACTAGAAGGCATCAATGTCAATAAGTTGAAAACTGTTTCGATCAGTGGAAAAACTGTCTTAATAGGTGTATTGCATCACATGGAGAGTACTTTGAAGGTGACTGAAGTTTAAACATGTAAGAATAAATACACAATTTTTTATAAATACATTTTGTTTTGTTTGATTCCCCCCTTGTATATACACAATGGAATATTCTTTAGCCTAAAAAATTAAGGAAATTCTGCTATATGCAACAACATGGATGAAGCTTGAGGACATTATGCAAAGTGAATTGAGCCAAACATAGAGAAATACTGCATGATATCACCTATATGTGACATCGAATCAATCAATCAACCAATCAATCTCACAGAAACCGAGAGTAGAATAGTGGTTGCCAGGGTCTGGGAGTGGGAGAAATATGAAATGGTTGATAAAGGAATACAAAGGAATATTTTAAAAATAAATTTAATCCACAATAAGATGACTAAGAACACTGTATTGTATAGTTAAAATTTTCTAAGAGACTAAAATTTAGAAAATTTGTTGCTATCACAAAAAATGTTAAATACGTGGAGTGGTGGTTGGGTTAACTCCATTGGGAGGATTCTTTCACAATGCATGTGTATATTGAATTTATTTATACATCTTACAATTTCATTTAGATTATACATCAATAAAGCTGGAAAAAGTGAATGATGCATGGAGGCTCCTCTTTCCTGGTGTGACGCACAGAAAGTTCAGAAGTAGTCGCCCCATCCTAACAACCAGACGAAAAGGAGCAAACTGAAAATCAACTGCTCTTTCAGAAGCATCGGGGAATTAAGGTTACAGAGAAAATTACTTCTCACAAAACTGGAAGAAGACACAAATACAGAGAATTAGTGAACTTGAATAGAAACTTCCCAGATTGAAAAGCAATAGCAAAAAGAGAAAAAAAGGAATTGAAACACAATACCTAAGAACTAAAGGATAGTTACCAAAGGTTTAACATATGCGTAATAGGAATGCCAGAAAAGAAGAGAGATAGGAACAAAACAAGTATTTGAAGAAATAATGAATGAGGATTTCTTTAAGTTAAGACACAACCAGACAAAACCACACAAGGAGAAATAGATTGACGTATATTAAAGAAACCGAGTTGGTAATTAATAGCTTTCCAAAGCAGAAAGCACCAAACCCAGATGGGTTCAGTGGTGAATTCTACCAAACGTTTAAAGAAAAATTATATCAATTTTCTACAGTCTCTTTCAGAGGATAGAAGCAGTGAGAATGCTTCCTAGCCCATTACATGAGGCCAGCATTGCCCTGATACTAAAACAAGACAAAGGCATTAAAAGAAAGAAAAACTACAGACCAATATCTCTCATTTTTACACAGGTATAAAAGTCCTCAACAAAATGTTGCAAATATAATTCAATAATGTATGAAAAAAATTATACACCTGACCAAGTAGGATTTATCCTATGCAAGTGTGGTGGTATGCAAGTGTGGTTTAACACTTCAAAATCAATGTAATCCATCATATCAATAGGCTGAAAATGAAAAATCACATGATCACATCAATAGATATAGAAATAAACATTTGACAAAATCCAGCACCCATTCATGATAAAAATTCCCAGTAAACTAGGGATAGAGGGAAACTTACTCAATCTAGTAAAGAATATCTACAAAATGCTCTAGTTAACATTATACTTAGTGGTGAGAAGCTCAAAGCTTTTTCTCTAACATCTAGCATAAGGCAATGTTGTACCTGGAAGTTTTTAGCTAATTCAGTAAAACGTGGAAAGTAAATAAAAGGCGCACTGATTGGAAAGAAAGAAATATGTGTCTCTCTTCACAGATGACATGACTGTCTATGTAGAACATCTGCGGCAACTAAGAAAAAAAACTCCTGTAACTACTAAGTGGTTAGAACAACTTTGCACAGTATAGAGTTAATATATAGAAACCAATTGCTTTCCTATGTACCAGAAATGAACAACTGGAATTTTACATTGAAAACACAACTCCATTTGTATAGGTATAAAAAAGAAATACTTTGGTATAAATCTAAAGAAATATTCTTTCAGTAGGGGTGTTTGGTGGTTACTGGGTGGAAGCATTGTTACTTGGGGTAGTTTTCACGGGAGAGAGGCAAACACACTTCTTAACTGACGCTGCCTGCAGTAGTATGAACGGTGGCAGAAGAAACGAAGCATTCGGTTTCTAGTCAGTTGGTATGAATATGATCCTTGAATCTCTGTGAAGTAGCTTCATGTATAAACTATTGCTAAGTCAGTTTGACAAAACAATATTGATAAATAATTCTTAGCAATTCATGGCACAACAATCTTTTTAACTCTCTAATGACCGAGGCCTGCACAAACCAGCTAGTGCCGTTTCTCCCTTTGTTGCAATTCTGAGATGATCTAAGCATGAACAGTTTAAAACCAAACATTGACAACTTTGAGACCATACGGCAAATATCTCCTTGCCTCAGATCCCTCTATCTTTCTCTCTCTCATATCTGTATTTATTTCTCTAATTCCTACAAATTTCATTCAATAAAGTCAATAGTCTTCTGTGTCTTAATAAAGAGAAAGGAAAGGAAATGCTAATCAAAATACCTATCAGTTATAGCTTTATTTCAGTAAGATGTTGTAATTTTTTTGCCAGACATGATATATTTTATTTAAAAATCATTTGATGGTTTTGTTTTTATGTGCATCAGAAAATTAAAACAAGTATGTGCTACTGGCTAAGGTGTTAAATTAATGCTATTTTTTAAAAAAGTTGATATTGTAATTGTATTCATTAAGACAAACTTCTGTTTCAACTCTCAGGTGTGATGACTATCACTGTGTGAAATGATGTTTTCCTGTTGCCTTTGTAAGAGTCACAGTCCTGCTAACAGTCTGACAAGCATGATATTGTGTCCATAGGAGAGAACAGAACAAATCAACAGTATTTGTATTGACCAGCACCCCAGTTACCAGAAAAAGTTAATTGCTTTGTCCAAAGCGCCTGATTACCTTGAGGGAAACGTTTAAAACTCCAGAAAAAAAGTAGACTGATTAACTATCTATTACATTTATGTGGCAGAGGCTTTCTAATTACCAGTGGCTCCATCCAAGCATTTTTACAATTTGAAGTAAAATTTATATACAGTTTAATACACGGGTTTCAGGGGCATATTTCAATAAGGATTTACAAACCTCTCTGACTACCACTTTAATCAAGGTAAACATTTACATCACTCAATTTACCAGTGTCCTCTCTCTTTAATTTGTACCCATTGCTAGGAGGTAACTACTGTTTTGTTTTCCATTACCAAACATAAGTTTTGCTT
>PVKM010001405.1:58903-70477 GCA_004027735.1 Carollia perspicillata | reverse complement strand
CAATCAAACTGGGCCCTTCTGTTGCTGATTCCCAGCTGGGTGTATATGTTCCAGGACCCTGTGGGTCTCTCCAATGAACTCTCCTGTGAGGCTGGGAGTTTTTCCTGCCATCTCAACCCTCACAGGTTTTTTTTTCAATTCGAGATTTTGAGGCTTTATTTCCCCACAATGGAACCCTGGACTTCTCGGTCTGTCTTGCTCCCCAGTTGTTCCTCCTGGTTTATCTGCATGCAAATGTGGGACTGCTTCCCTGTCTGCCAGCCGCCACCTTGCCGTGAGTCCTCTCCACCAGGCTGCCTATCTCCACCCCTCCTATCGGTCTGGATGAATTTCTTCTTTAACTCCTTGGTTGTCAGACTTCCATGCAGTTTGATTTTCTGTTAGTTCTGGTTGTTTTTTATTTTTAAATTTGTTATTGTCCTTCTTTTGGTTGTGCAAAAAGGCACAGTGTGTCTACCTACGCCTCCATCTTAGCTGGAAGTCCCTAGCTATCTATTTTCATAATTGCCAGAATCATATTAGGCTCTGTTTCTGTATATCTATGGCTATGAATTCCAACGACAACAAATATTAAGTATGTCTGCATGTGCTTATAAACTGAGGAAAAACACACTTCATGAACAGTTCATAAACTTGTAAAAAAAACCCACCAAAATGCTTAAGGATAGTTTCCCCAAATCCAAATTTTGGTTACTATTTTTACTGTATTAATAGAGTCTCTGTAGCAAAGGTTACATGGGAGAGAAAGGGAAAGAAGCTGTTTTCTGGTCTTGTCAGATCCCAGAATATGCCAGGATCTCTCCTGTCCCAGCCCTTTGTGATGGGTGTTTCCATTGTCCCGAGCTTTCCCTCACCCGCTCTGTCTCCTTCTTATCTTTCAAGTCACAACTCAAATGTCCCTTTCTCAGAGTGAGTTTCCCCAACAACTCTCTCAGAAGTAGCCCCCAAATGCTCTCATAAACCCCATTTATATATTTTTCCACATAGCAAAAGATGTTGAAATTTTACTCTCCATGTTTTTCCTTCTTTGCCACACTTTAAGACCTCCCCTAGACACTAAAGGTGTCCAGGGGAGTTAGGGTTCTTATAGCAGGAATGCAAAGAGAAAAATATTTATCATCTGTAACTTTCAAACCAGTTTCTTAAAGGAAGATCCTGAGAAAAGCCCAAGAGAAGACAGTGATAGAAGAAGCAGATGACCTCCCTCCACAACTTTCAAACTCTAGTTGAAAAACTCCTGTCTGAGACATTGGATGGAGAGAACGTGATGTAGGAGGAAGAGGCTGATGGAGGTCAGGGGCCATTAGCAAAAAAAATTTTAAAAGATTGAGGGCGGGGAAACCCAGGAGAGGATCTGGCAGAGAGTTCACCCATGAGAAGGGCCAAAGAAACGGGCTCTCCATTGATTACTGCCTATGCAGCTCCAATATTCAGTCCCATGCTCTGAGCTTCCACCCAAATGTCCAATGTACACACTCCTGTTGTCAACAGCCCAGGACATACATAAGCCCCCTTAATACAAATGGTGAGATCTTTGCCATCTTCCCCTCCTAGAGGACCAGTAGTGATGATGGACGGAAAGTCCCTGGGGTGAAGCTGGACAGCAGGAAAACCCACCCTGGTTACCCTAGTATTATTTTAATTACATTATGTAATCACTTATGTATAAGTATTTATTTACTTGTTTCTCTCTTTCTGTGTGGTGTAAACCCCACAAGAATACAAAGCTGGTTGCTCTTTTCTCTGGTGTAGCCTCGACATCTAAAGCAAGGCCTGGGCCCATATTTTTTTAATGGACAAATCAAGAGTAACCTTAACTGTGGAAAACATTAATTATAGATTTTTACATTAATAGTTCAAGTACTGTCCATAAAGTACCTCAAACTTCACTTTAAGGACTAGCAAGTATGAGTCATTTAGGAAAACTTTAAACAATGTATAATTAATTAATCACATAAACATTCTGAAAACTTCATGTTGCTTTTAGGTATTATATTTTATTCCCTAGTGCTATACTTAAAACTAGCAAACATTATAAAGCTTTTTATCATGGAAAATTTCAAACATATACAAAAGCAGAGAGACTAGAATTATAAATCCCCCAGGCATCCATTATCCAATTTCAATAATTATCAGCTCATGGCTAATATTGTTTTATCTATACTTCCCCTCTTCCCTCGTCTTCCACTGAATTGCTCTGAACCAAATCCTAGGAATCATATTGTTTCAGCATATATTCAAAGGACACTTAAAAAATAAAAAAAACACAGCCACTAACATACCCCCAAAGTTAACATAAAATATCATCAAATATCTAGTCACTGCTCTTACTTTTCTGATTGACTCATGTTTCTTTTTCTTTTTTAAATATTTGTTTATTTTTAAGGAGGGAAAGGGAAAGAGAAAAAGAGGGAGAGAAGCATCAATATGAGAGAGAAATGCCTATTGGTTGCTTCTCTTATGCAGCCCAACCAGGGACTGAACCTGCAACCCAGGTCTGTGTCCTGACTGGGAATCAAACTGGCAAACTTTCACTTCGTGAGGAGATGCCCAATCAACTGAGCCACAGTGGTCAGGGATCTCAAGTTTCTTTTTCACAATGGGTTTGTTCAAAACAGTTTTCAAACAAGAACTGAACATTTATTTCATTTGGTTAATATGTCTATCTTTTGTTGTTTTGCACTTTTGAAGTTTATCTTTTTGGGGGGAAGATTTTATTGAAGTATTACAAATATAGAAATAAGTAAACCATAAGTGTGCAGCTCAATTAATTTTCAAAATCTGAACATGCACACATAAAACACATCCCACGGGCTCCCCACTTATTCTCCTTTTTAGTCACTGCCAACCCCAGGGTAACCCACTAACCTGACTTCTAATACTATAGATTCATTTTGCCTGGTTTTCAACTTTATACAAATGTACTCATACTGTACATACTGCTTTGGGGCTGGCTTTTTCCACCATATTTGTGAGATTCATCCACATTGTGAGTATAATTTTTGCTTGTTCATTTTCATTGTTGTGCAGTATTCTATTGTATGAATATTCCCCAGATTATTTTTCCTGTGCATTTTGCTTCTGATGGGCATTTGGATTATTTCCAGTTGGGACTGTTATTAATTTTGCTGCTGTTAACATCCTAGTTCTGTTGGGTACATAGCTAGAAGTGGGATTGCTGGGTTATAGTGTATGCTTATATGCAACTTTAACAGATACTTCCGAACAGTTTAACACAACCCATTTGTCTGCCCTCAGGCCATGATGATATGATCTTGATTATTATAACTTAATAGTAACTTACTATTTGGTAGTATAAGTGGTCCAGATTCTTCTTTCAGATTGGTTTGGGTCTTGCTGGCCCTTTCCATAAATATAAAATTTTATAAACACCTTGTCATAGCTTGTCAATTCCAAGTCCCCTTTAATCCATAGGCTTCTGATTTTTATTTTGCAATTTATTTGTCAAAGAAATAGGGTCATTTGTCCTATAGTGCTCCAAGTATTCTAGTTTTTGCCAATTATATCCTTAAAATGTGATTTAACTATTGTCCCCTATATTTCCTATAAATGGTAGTTACATCTACAGGCTTAATCCATTTAGCAAACATGTATTTGACAAGCATTAACTAAGCACTCTGCTTGCTGCCAGGTAAGATACAAAAATGACTAGGACATCATTCCTACTCTATTGCTTCTTACAAGTGTGGAAGGTTAAGATCCAAATAAGCACCTTTCGAGTGACAAACTACCCTGGCAGTTGAGATCAGAGAGTGATTACTTCCGATGGGTTATGTGAGGAATGGAAATAAGGAAAAGTTTTGTAAAGGCAATGCCATTTCAACAGAGCTTTAAAGTTGCAAGAGCACTGACAAGACGGGATGGTTGTAATCATTAATTAACTGTTGACAGCTAGTGGACTGGAGTTAGTAGAGAGTGGGGGTAGAGGCTGGAAAGGTGGGGTAGTTAGTGGGTTAAGTGGTGGTTCCCCCCAAATATGTCCAAATTCTAATCCCAAAAGCCCATGTTAGATTATTTGGAAAAAGGGTCTTTGCAGATATAATAAAGTTAAGGATGAGATGAAGTCATCCTGGATTACCTGGGTGTGCCCTAAATCCAATGACAAATATAATTATAAAAGACAGGAGAAAAGATATGCAGAAAAGAAGGCAATGTGAAGATGGAGACAGAGATTGGAAGGGTGTGGCCACAAGTCAAGGAAGTTGGCATCTATCAGAAGCAGAAGCAGTAACATGTGAAGAAGGGATTCTCTCTCTCCTAAGACCCTGTGGGGAGTGCGGCCCTGCCAACATCTTGGTTTGGGGTTTCTGGCTTCCAAGCCGTGAGACAATAAATTTCTGTTGTTTTAAGCCACTATGTTTGTGGTAATTTGTTATGGCAGCCACAAGAAACTAACACAGGGGCTAGAATGTAATATGGTGGAATTTTACCTTGCGCTTCATCTCCAGTACCTCAGTTTTCCTCCATGCAAGGTTTGACTTTAACTGAAACCCTATTGTGAAAAAGATCCCATCTACCTCTTTGATGAAGCATCCACTTGATTAAGAAATCCTCTTCCTAATTCCCATTTGTAGCAATAATAGGATTCAGAGCACTGTTTTTGGCAGCAGTCTTCTCTCTACCACAGCAGAAACCTAAAAGCACTTAAGCCAGGGAATCACCATCCCTAATCGCACTCTTCCATAAATACCCCTGTAAAATAATGTAATACAAAATCAGATCCATAACAGTTATTAATTAGGTTGTTCCTGGATGCAAAATACCATCAGGGGGAAAAGTCTGGTCTTACAAATAATGACCGAAGTACACTGGCCATAGTTGTAGTGCTACATGCATATGTGGTTTGTTTTGTAATAGGAGTCAAAAGTAGTTTCTACTCTGAATTTAAAGTCCACGAAAGCCTTCTTTTGCCATGGCCTGTCCCTTATCCATCTTGCTCTTTGAAGGGCAGCTAGTTTCCCCAGGGCAGAAACTTCACACAGGGTCCTGGTGGACCCGGGTGGTTTAACTCCCCCGCAACCCTCCAACACTAACCCCTCGCCAGCGGTCCACGCCCTCACCGTGCTCTAGAGGGAGCCCACGGGCCTTTTAGAGACGAGATTCCTAGTTCAGAGAGGCAGAGTAGTCTGCAGACCTTGTTCCAACACCTGCACAGCCCGCCTTGGTGACAGCCAATGGGGGTGCCTCCACCAGCAGGGCCCCTCGTGCCCTCACATACGGGTAAGCCCCCTAGCCCTCACATACACACAGTCAGATACATGTCGCCGCCCTCCTGTGTGCTGGTGTAGGTTAAGCCGGGACCCTCCCCACTTGTAAAAGCCTGGTTGCTGGGTTCCCGCACCTCCCCAGCCAGACTTTATCCAACCCGTCTGCCAGGCCCCGGACGCTCGCCGTCCCCGCCCAGTCGGGCGGGCGCCTGGCAAAACCCGGAGCTGCGGCCACTCGGTGGCTCCCCGGAGGCGGCACGGCGGCACGGCAAGGCGGACTGAGCATGCGCAGTGGACCAGGCCGGCTCTCGGCGCTAGAAGGAAGCGGTCGTTCGCAGTGATCCCGGCGGCTGCGCTGGGGTATGCGGTACCTGCTAGCTTGGCTGCTGCATCCCGCTTTGCCCAGCACCTTCCGCTCGGTCCTTGGCGTCCGTCTGTCCCCGCTGGAGCGCCTCTGTGGGTAAGCGGAGCACGGCGCCCGGGCCCTTGGGGCCCGCGGGTCACGGTGGATTGGAGCTCGGGTTGCAAAGTGGTGATTCAGCACTTAAAGCCTCCGCCGACGACGCCCCTCACGCTGCCAGTCCCGCCGGCCTGTGGCCCAGACGGCCGCGTTGAGGTGGCTCCAGGGCTCAGAAGGGCGGCTCATGGGGAGGCAACGAGGGGCCTTGCCGGGAGAGGACAGCGTCCGTAGGGCCGGTGAGAGCTGATCGGGGCCGTGACCCGGGAACATGCGGCGTATGGGGGCGCCGGCACGGGCGTGAACGGAGTCACCTCGGCCGGCTCCTGGGATCCACGCCGCGCCACTCTCTGGGGACTCTGCCTGTGAGGAGCCAGGAACCTCAGTGGACTGTCCCTTGCTTTGGGGTCCAGGGACACCACTTTTCTTTCAGCCCTGCTTTTTCCAGTGGGGACTTAGTTTTCACTACTACATGGAAATGTCTGCTTTGGGAACCGTAAAAGTTTGCGTGCGTCCGCATTAGCGGGTGGACGAGTGTTGGATTACCTGTCCAGGGGAATTTGGGAAAGGATACCTTGGGATCCATCACAGCAGCTCCCTTGTTTTGCGCCAACCGATGCCCAGAAAGATTGTGTGATTTCCCCACAATTGCAGAGATTGTGGCAAAAACCAAGATTGGGACGCGGGTTTTTTGTCATCTGGTGGCGTGCTCGCAGCGCTTTGCTGCTCTGTGTGTACTAAAAAATTTCAGCCTTGTAGCGAACTCTGAGTACTCTTTATTGTGAATAAAGAGGAATTGGCAAAGATGGGCTGTATCGTCTTGGGCTATATCATTTGAACCCTTCTGGTTTTAATACTATCTAGGACTTACCAGGTGCAGGTGGTATAGACCCTCTGTGTGTGTGGTCTGCCTCCAAGGAACTTACTTGGTCTTGGTTGGAACAGATTGAGCTGCCAGGAGTGTATAGCTAGCTGAAAAGGATGTTTGAAGAGTCAAAAGGTGGACCGTACGGACAGTGTGTGCTTTAGGAGCGCCGTGCAGGGCAGAGTTAGAGGAGGGGGTCTGGGCTGACTTTGGAAGGAAAGGCGGGAGCGGGTGGAGGATGATCAGGGGTGGTTGTAATCCAGCCCAGGTGTGCAGATTAGTCTGTTTGTCGGGGGGACAGTGAGCAGATTAATGTAGTTGGAGTCTTAGAGAATTTCTGTGGGGGAATTAAGAGGAAACAATCCTGTATTATAAAAATAGGATAATGTGCTAGCCTGAGCTTTGGATTTTACTTGGGCTTTCTCCAGTGAATAGAAGGTAGGGAGTCATTAAGTGTTTTGGAGGTGGGGAGTAATATAATGAAACGGGTAGTTAAGGAAATTAGTTTGGTGGCTGTGTGCAGGATGCAAGGGAGTGGAGAGACCTGAAGCAGAGAAAGGGTTGGGATTTAGTCTTTACTGCCTGGACAGGGATGGCAGTAATTGTACTAAGAAGGCTTAATGCAAATGAAGGATCCGTGGGACTTATATTTCCTCCTATATTTCCCTGCTACGTGTGCTACAACATGCAAAAAGATCCATGAGCTTAAAGAATTGGTGGTAAGCCTAGGCAGAGTATATCCCTGGGCCTCCTTTAGGTCAGAACAATCTTTTGTTCTTAATTTGTTGCTAATAGGCTGTGTTTAGCTTCATACTGACTCCAGTGTACAGAATTTGTAATTTCAAAAAAAGCATCAATTTTAAATTTTACACAACTAAAAAGGTCTGCATGTTCTACCTACAATTCGATTTCTCTCTATGGTTCTCTCCCACTGCTGTTCACTTTCATTGGTGAAGTCCAGGGCATGGATTGAGCAACCAGAGCTTCAAGATAAGGTTGTTCTCAAAGAGAGACATTCAGGAGATTCAAAGCATAATAAATGATATTAACCATCTAGAATGTTCTACACTAAGAACTAATGGCTGAAGCTATTAAGGAAAATACAGGTCCAATCAAAAGGATCAGGGTGTAGGGTTTGGGTTTTTTTCTCAAGAATTTATTTATTTATTTTTAGAGAAAGCCGAAGGGAGAGAGAAAAAGAGGGAGAGAAACATCCATGTGTAAGAGAATCATCAATTGTCTCTTTCTTGCCCCCAACGGGGACCTGGCCCCTAACCCAGGCATGTGCCCTGACCAGGAATCAGAACTGTTTCAGTTTTCGGGAGGACACCCAATCCACTGAGCCACACCAATCAGGGCCAGGGTGTAATTTTAGGAAAGTAGTGACATCTGAAGCTACCACATATTCATATCTTAAGGAAGGTAATCAACCCTGCATGGTTGGAAGAATGTATTAAGAGAGATGGGTACTAAGTTGTTTATTGGAAGAGGTGGGATTTAACCTATGTCTGTCTGGTGCCAGAGCCTGAGCTTTTAAACTACCTTTACCAATGTTACAGCATTCATTTCTTCTTACCTTTTGAGAAAGATATGATCTTAAAAGCATTTGTATAAGATCAGTTCACTTGAGAAACAGCATCATTGTCCTCTGTTCACCAAATCAGATGAGTTTGGGCTGTGTGGAATTAATCTGAATTATTGGAGAATCTGGAGGTAATAGCCCAGTCTTAGACAATCACTTGAAACTCCTGGGTATCAGTCAGCTTACTTTGCAGTCAGCTCTACTGTGCATTTCTCTATTCTCCAGGCTTAGGTAACAGTGGTATGCAAAAAAAAAAAAAAAAAAAAAATCAACTGGCTATTAAGATTCAAGCTTTTATAATACTTAAAAAATACTTTTAACCAGAAAAAAATGAGTATTTTTAATTAGAATTTTAATCCAGTCCACACACTGTAAAAAGTTATGTTCTGTCTGTCTGCCTTAAATGGTTGGGGAGCATCTCCCCAGGGAGTAGTGTGGAGAGCAGAAAGTCAGTATATGTTTTCATAAAAATTGGTTTTCTTTCTGTTTTTCTGTTGGTATTTTAGATCTCCTAAAATCTTCCTCCCAGAAGATCAGCCTTCTTTTTAGCCAGTATGACAAGGCTAAAGCACTCTCCTACCATAGGGGTAGATCCTCCAGGTATTTTTGGTTCTGAAGGCTAGGGTAGGGTATTCCTAATTGGCTTGTCTTCAGTCTGTCCTGCTCACGCTTATTTGCTAGGCCATTATTTGCATGTCTATTCTGTAGTGAGCACTCTCTGTGCTCAGCATGGTGGGGGTGCAAAGACAGTCAGTGATAAATTTTGTCCTTAAAGAGCTTTCAGTCCAATAATGAGTAATTTCCCTCCTTTACCTCTGATCTTTCACCAAACATCTCTACTTTGTGTCCTGTTGCTTCTTACAATTTATTTTGAAAAGCAGCTTAGTATTTTTATCACTACTCTTTCTTCTTTTAAAAGTGGGACTTAAAAATTCTTACAGAGTCAAAAGCTATAAAAGCTTTTATTCCTCTCACTCCCAAAGAACTGTATGGTTTCTCTTTGCCTATTAAAAGTATATAACTGTTTAAAAAACAAAAGTGGGACTCATAAGCTGCTCCCTGAGGGGAAGATATTACACTCTGCCTGACAGATACATGTTGAATGAATGGTCTTCCTTGAAAATCAGCTTTCTATTGATTTCCCTAACTTTGCATATGTTGTATTATCATTTTCTTAGTTTAGCTCGAAAATTGATATAATCTTTTTTTTTTAAGATTTTATTTGTTTATCTTTAGAGGGGAAAGGAAGGAGAGAGGGAGAGAAATACCAATGTATGGTTGCCTCTCGTGTGTCCCCTATTGGGAACTGGCCTGCAACCCAGGCATGTGGCCTGCTTGGGAATCAAACCTCAATCCTTTGGTTCACAGGCCCACGCGCAATCCACTGAGCTACACCAGCCAGGGCTGATATAATCTTTTAATCTCTCTCTTTTTTCCCTCTTTGCCTATCCCAGGACCAGACTCTCAAGTCTTTCATCCTAAAGTTTCTTGGGGTAAACTTGATCTTTTTGTCACCGTCCTAGTTCAGGTCACAATAATTTTTTCTGATATCTCACGTCTGTAAGATTTATAACTGATTTTTCTAGCCCTCTGTCTTCCTACTGTTTAATCCTAATTATCAGGTTACTCCTACTAATATACCACGTTCCCCATGCCATTGTCTTGCTTAGACACCACCAGTGGTTCTGTACTGTTTCTAGATCAAGTCCAGACATCTTGACCCAGTATTTAAGCACCTCGGGGAATGGCCCTCGCCTAACTTCTCAACCTAACTTTCTTCTTTTCCAGTCAGACTCACTAACTTACTGTCTCTTATATGTGACCTATTCATTCCCAATTCTGGAATGTCCTTCCCTCCTTTCTTAATGTGACTAGATCTGTCTTTTTAGACCTTATACAAGCCATATAGTTGCCTTTCCTTTTTTTAACATAATGATTTGAAGAGATTTTGAAACATCCATTTGAAATTTAACCATATACTGCCTCATATATATTTTTTTCCGTTTTAGTTATTTAATATTATACATGCCAGAGTCTATAGGACAAAGGAGAATAACAAAATGGATACTTGTATATCTACTATCTAGTTTAGGAATTAGAACATTTCCAGTAACTTTGAAGCCCTCTGTGCTCACCTCCTAATTGCAGCCTTCTCCCTCTGCTGAAGAGGTAAAGTTATCCTATATTTGGATAATAATTCCCTTGATTTTTTAATAGTTTTATCAATTTGAATATATTCTTAAATATTATATTGTTTAGTTTTGTCTGCTTTTGATAGTTACGGTTTTTTCTCTAAGTTACTTTTTTCATTTAGCCTTATTTTTTAAAAATATTTTATTGATTATGCCATTACAGTTCTCCCATTTCCCGCCTTCGTTCCCCTCCACCCCGCACACCCCCTCCCACCCACATTCCTCCCCTTTAGTTCATGTCCATGTATCATAAGTTCTTTAGCTTCTACATTTCCCACACTACTCTTGCCCTCTCCCTGTCTATTTTCTCCCCACCGTCTATGCTTATTGTCTATACCTTCTCCCCACCTTCTCCTCCCACACCCCTATTGCTAACCTTCCATGTGACCTCCATTTCTGTGGCTCTGCTCCTGTTTTAGGTGACCGCTTAGTCTGCTTTTGTTTTAGGTGTGGATGTTAATAACTGTGAATTTGCTGTCCTTTTACTGTTCATATTTTTATCTTCTTTTTCTTAGGTAAGTCCCTTTAACATTTCATATAGTAAGGGGTTGGTGATGATGAACTCCTTGAACTTGATCTTATCTGAGAAGCACTTTATCTGCCCTTCCATTCTGAATGAAAGTGTTGCTGGATAGAGCTGTCTTGGATGTAGGTCCTTGTGTTTCATGACTTGGAATACTTTCCAGTCCCTTCTTGCCTATAAGGTCTCTTCTGAGAAATCAGCTGACAGTCTGATGGGAACTCCTTTGTAGGTAACTGTCCCCTTATCTCTTGCTGCTTCTAGAATTCCCTCCTTCAGTTTAATCTTGGCTAATGTAACTATGATGTGCCTTGGTATGTTCCTCCTTGGATCCACCTTCTTTGGGACTCTCTGAGCTTCCTGGACTTCCTGGAAGTCTATTTCCTTTGCCAGATTGGGGAAGTTCTCCTTTACTATTTGTTCAAATAAGTTTTCCACTTGTTGCTCTTCCTCTTCCCCTTCTGGTACTCCTATAATTCGGATGTTGGAATGTTTAAAGGTGTCCTGGAGGTTCCCAAGCCTCTCCTCATTTTTTTGAATTCTTGTTTCTTCATTCTTTTCTGCTTGGTTGTTTGTTTCTTCCTTCTGCTCCACTCCATTGATTTGAGTCCCAGTTTTCTTCCCATAACTACTGGTTCCCTGTGTATTTTCCATCATTTCACTTATGAATGCCTTCATTTTTTCATCTAATTTGCGACCAAAATCAACCAATTCTGTGAGCATCCTGATA
>PVKM010001405.1:0-58803 GCA_004027735.1 Carollia perspicillata | reverse complement strand
TCTTTTCTGCTTGGTTGTTTGTTTCTTCCTTCTGGTCCACACTGTTGATTTGAGTCCCAGTTTTCTTCCCATAACTACTGGTTCCCTGTGTATTTTCCATCATTTCACTTATGAATGCCTTCATTTTTTCATCTAATTTGCGACCAAAATCAACCAATTCTGTGAGCATCCTGATCATCAGTGCTTTGAATTGTGCATCTGATAGGTTGGCTATCTCTTGATTGCTTAAAAGTATTGGCTCTGGGTCTCTGAGCTTTTTTTCTCTTTGAGTCATTTTTGGTCAGGTGGCGCCTGTTATGTATGAGGGGCGGAGCCTTAGGTGTTCACCGGGGTGGGGCAGCCTAGTGCCAAGTTGTGATGCTGTCTGTGGGGGCGGGGTCAGAGAGGGAACAGTGGCAACCGTTCCTTGCTCTCTCAAATTTGCGTCCCCTCTGCTGCCTCCCACAAGCAAACTGGGCCCCCCTGGCGCTGGTTCCCAGGTGGGCAGGCCTATGCACACTCCGGGACCTTGCGGGTCTCCCTAGCGACCTCTCCTGTGAGGCTGGGAGCCTCTCCCAGCACCTTTTCAATCAGTGTTTTTAGGCTTTATTGCCCATTGCTGGGGCCCTGGGCTGTGCGGTCCATCTCACTGCCCGCTCTTGCCTAGTTTATCTGCACGTGAATGTGTGTCCACAGTTGGCCAACTGCCCTGCGTACCCTGTGTGCTCTGCTCGTCTCCTCCCCACATCTGGGGTCTGCAAGCTCCATGCCACCTATGCTCCCCAGTGCTCCCAAGCCTGGCAGCCACTGCGTTTTCCTGCCGCATTCCCTCTCCACCGGCTACTGACTCTGCCCCTCTTACCCGTCTGGTTGAATGGTTGTTGGACTTCTGTAGTTCAATTTTCTGTGTTCTGGTTGTGTTATTATTTATAAATATTTGTTGTCCTTAATCTTGGTTGTGAGAGGAGGTACAGTGTTTCCACCTATGCCTCCATCTTGGCCGGGAGTCTCTGAGGTTCCATTTAGCATATTTTTGAGGTTCATTCATATATGTGTATGCATTCACAACTGACTGGCTGTCTTATGTGAATATGCCACATAAGACATTGTGGCTGTTGTTGATGGAGTTGCTGTTGTTTTGGTGTTGTTGATGGAGTTTTGGGTTGTTTATTTTTTGCTTTCCTATCACAAATGACCTATGTTGTTGGTGTGCCCCAGTGCCCAATCTTTGGACATCTTGTCTGCCTACATTCACTTGTTTAGGGTTCTCATCCACTCACATTGCTTTAAGTACTGTTTATGTATGCTTTGCTCAAGATGTAGCCGTGAACCACATGTGCTTATTTAAATGTAAATTAACTGATATTAGCAATTCAGTTTCTCAGTCAGCCTAGTCACAGTTTAGTCTCATGTAGCTGGTGGCTACCATGTACGGCAGTGCACATATAGAACATAGCCACTATCATAGAAATAGAACATAGCCACTGTCACAGAAGTTTTATGAAACCGGCCTGATCTATGTTATGACAGTTCCCAAATTATATCTCTCGCCAGAACCTCTTCCCTGAATTTCAGACTTAGGTAATAAACTTCCTCCTCAAGATTTTCTCTTGAGTGGCCAATGTATGCCTTGAACTCATCATGTCCAAAACTTGTATCCAGATTACTTCCCTCAAAACCTGCTCCTCCCATAGAGGAGCAGATTTTCTTCTTCCTGCTCAGATAGGTTCTTTTTCCTATCTCAGATAATAACATCTATTCTTCTACTTGTTTAGGCTAATAACTTGGAGTCATCCTTAACGCCTATCATGTTCTCATATCCCTCATCTAGTCAGCATATGCCTCCAAGTCCAAACCACTTCTCACTGCTACCACCCTGGTTCTAATTGCACCCTTTACTATAATGAACTTAACCAGTTTCCTTGCTTCTGCACTTGCCTCTCTACATATAGCCTGTTCTTGTCCCTACAGGCAGTATGATCTTTTTGAAATTCAAGTCATGGATTGTTGCTAAGGGAATGCTTAAAACCTTGCAGTTGATCCCCAATTTGTTCAGATTTAAAGACAATGTCCTTATAATGACCAAGCAGGTTCTAGCAGCGGTGCCCCACCTTTTGGTGTCTCTGGGCCACACTGGAAGAAGAAGAGTTGTCTTGGGCCACACATTAAATACATTGTAACAGGTAACCACAAAAAAACTCATGATGTTTTAAGCAAATTTACAATTTTTATTGGGCCACATTCATAGCCAGGGCTCATGGGCCACAGGTTGGACACCACTGCATAGGATATGGCCTCTCACTACCGCTCTGATCTCGTTTCCAAAATAATCACTCTCACCCCACTCCCATCACACTGATCTCCTTGACTGGCATGCTCTAGCTCAGATTATTTGCACTGTTTTCCCTTGACTCAAAATGCTCTTCTACCAGGGAGATCAGTGAAAATTTCATGGAGAACATAGGATTGGAGCAAATGTCTTTGAAAGAAATTTTTTTAAAAATGGATGAACAGAGAAGGGGAAGAGAGAGAATATTTGAATGGAAGGAGGACAGTTTGGTCACAGGCAGTGGTGGGGCACAGTGGCGCAATCCTGTAGGTACCTCAGAGCTGGCTGTTAACCATCAGGAAGTTGGGTGTCTTGGGGCCCCTCAGGGCAGTGGACAAGACTGAGCAGTCCTTAAACTCCCAGAAAGCAAAACAGAATGATCCAGTTTGTAGACTGGTAGCTCAGGGGAGACTTCAATTAAAAGTTTAGAACCTGGTTGATGAGTCCCGAACTACTTATGGAATTTCTTAAATTTCTTCTGCTTCAAGATAGGAAATGCGTCCAGAACCTAGGGCAAGACTGAGCAGCGGTGGAGGCTAAGTAGACTCAGCTGTGAGGCTCTCACTGCTGCTGCTGCTATTAACCATAAAAAGTTTAGTAGCTAATATTTATTGAATGCTTGTTGTGTTTTTTGCATTGTATTAGCTTTCCATATGATGTCTTGATTAATAGCCACAATAATTCTGTGAGAGTGGTATTATGGTTATTTTCTTTTTTTCAGATAAGGAGATTGAGGCTCAAAGAGGTTAACTGGTTCCAAGGTACACAGCTAGTAAATGGCTCTGTCAGGTGTAAATTCAGGTGGGCTCACTCAAGAACCCCAGGGGTTGGCCATCATATTCCCTTGCTCGAGGTAGCTTGGTGTCTCTAGTAGAGAAGAAGAACAAAGAGATAGCTCTGGAAGGGATAAACATAGTAGATGGTTGTGGGGGAGCTCTGTCCTGCAGAGCCCTCCTGGCCACTACGGATAAGAATAAATCTCATCCAAGACATGACCAAGACATGATCTGCTTGGGGAGAAAAGGCTAACCAATCTCTCAGAGGAGAAGAACCTTGAGCACCTTTTCCCCTGGGCTTTTATTGGGTTAGTCTGCATAGGAATATAGGGTGTATACGTAAAGCGCATCAGTCATTGTCAGGGAGTAGATAACTCCCTATAAGGGCTTATTTGGAGTCTGGGGCAGATAGAGTAATGCCAACGGGCCACAAAACTTTGGGAAACAAACTCATTTTATGCTTGGATCTTTAACATTTAAATTGAAGGTATTTTTAGGAAAGCAGGTTTCACAGGATGTTATGCTTTCTTTCTTAGGCCTGATCACTGCCCCCTCCTCCCCGCCCAGGAACTGCCAGTTCCAGCACAGAGCAGCACCCACCTTTGGCATTTTTTCAGGCCTGAATCGGGTGGGGGACTTTTTACAGATAGAATGAGGACCCAGGCTGAGACAAAGCCCAGGAGTGAGGGTCTTTTGTCCCTACTCCATAATCCCCTGAATCCTTCCCTGATAGCCCCTTTGAGACTAAGCCTGTCATAGGTTGTTCCTTCCTTGAGGAATCTTACCCATCATTGACTATCCAGCCATCTTCCAGGGGTCAAGCAGGGTAAAGTAAAGGCAGAGGCTGTGCCCCTCTGGGAGGGTAAGTTTTGTCTCCTTAGTGGCTTATGGTCCCAAAGTCTTTTTACTCAGCCTTAGCCATGGAGGGTTGTTACAACTTCTGAAACCAGGCAGGGCGATTCCCAACAGATGGTGATAGTGGTATTGAGCCTGAGGGGCCTGCTAGATTGTCAAGGGGAGATTTGCAGGTTGCATTTAAAATATGGGTGGAACTTGATAGAAATATCTGAACTGATCTCCCACATCTGAAAACTTAGTGTAGAGATGGGGGTTGAAGACGTAGGTGTGTACGTGGGCAATATCTGTGTAGACATGCAGAGGGCCCAAGTTGAACCTTAAGGAATGCTGACATTAGCGATAAAGATAAGACAGAGTTGGAGAGGTTGAGGGTGTAAAGAGGCAAAAGATGGTATCAGAAGCAGGAGTGGTCAGAAGTATCCAGCCAGAGAGGTTTTGAGGAGAGTGGTGCCTTGGGAAAAGATCTAAGACTATTTTATTGGTAACCTGCCAATAAAGGGGAGGGGACAGAAGCTAAATGTCATGGGGGACTACAGAGTGATTTTTGAAAAAATGAGATATTGAATTTGGAGCAATTACATAGAGCTGGGGAAGAGCAGGCAGGCCTGAGCAAAAGCATGGTGGGGGAAATAGGAAAGCTGGCAGTGGTGGCTGAAAGGCAGAAACTGGTGAAAGAGAACAAAGCCTAGGAGAGGACCTGGAAACAGTGGATGTAAAGGCACAGGTGAAGAGGGTAGCAATGGAAAAATAAGTATTTGTTCAAGGTAAGGCTTGATTTAGAAGGGCAGTTTCTTATACATCTTTTAAAAACTCAAAAAAGTAAACTGAGGCCCTTACAAATCTTGGCCTTAGTTCCTCATTTGAAGAAAGGATCCTTCCAGTTCTGAGTTCTGCCAGTTCTCTCCATGTACAGGAGGGTCCAGTAGGGAGGACGGGTTCCACTCAGTTAATATGATGATCCTTTGTCCAGCTTTGCAGGCTACTTCATTTTAGGGTGTGTAGAGTTGTTTTGGGGCCAGGAGCTCTGAAGGAGCAAGGGCCCCCTATAACGGTATTCCTGGTACCTACCACAATGTCTGGCACATATAGGAGTCAGTATGTTTTGGATAAATTTGTCCAGGGACATGGGCTCCTGAAAGCATGGAACCCTAGTCATAAACACAATTCAGTTTTTGCTCACAATTTGCCATTTTCATACTCTAAATGTCAATGTAGCCCGTAACTAGTATTATGTGTGTGTTTTTTATTATAAAGAAATTGGCCCTGGCTGGTGTGGCTCAGTGGATTGAGTGCCAGCCTGTGGACTGAAAGGCTGATGGTTCAAGTCCTGGTGAGGGCACATGCCTGGGTTGCTGACTGGGTCCCCAGTTGGGGGCAGATGACAGGCAACCAATTGATGTATCTCTCACACACTGCTGTAGCTCTCAAACATTGATGTTTCCCTCCCTTTCACCCTTCCCCTCTCTCTGAAAATCTTTAAAATAAATAAAATCTGAATAAAATAAATTAGAGGTTGGAGTATATTTCCAAGATTTCTTGCAGTTCTGAGTTACTCATAGGAACCGAGTTGGTTTGAGAGGGGATGGGACGTAAGGAATAGGGCAGTGTTGTGGAAAAGAGCTCCATGTAAAAAAGGCTCAATTGCACTGGATCCTAGTCTTGGTTTCACCATTAGCTTGGCTGTGTGGTCGTGAGTACTGGGCCAGATCAGCTTTAAAGTTGAATAGAAGTGGCAAGAGTGGACATCCTTGTCTTGTTCTTGATCTGGGGGTAAAAACATTCAGTCTGTCACCGTTAATTATGATGCTAGCTGTGGCTTTTTCATAGATGCCTGTTACCATGTTGAAGAAGTTCCCTTATATTCCTAGTTTGTTGAATGTCTTTCTTTCTTTCTTTCTTTCTTTCTTTCTTTCTTTCTTTCTTTCTTTCTTTCTTTCTTTCTTTCTTTCTTTCTTTCTTTCTTTCACTGTGAATGAGTATGGAGGGATGCATTTTTGAAACAGTCTGTCTCATTTTGAAAAATTGCTAGCACAAATAATTTTTTCTTCAGCTATTTGACAGTAAGCTGCCAATTTGATGCCCTGTCGCCTCTATTTCTTCTATAAACGAGGCCATTCTCTTATATAACCGTAATACAACTATCAACATCAGGAAATTAACATTGTGACATTACTGCCATTTAAACCTCAGATCCTATTTAAATTTCCCCAGCTGTCCAGTTATATTATATCCTTTACTAGAGGATACTTTAATGAAAGGATTCAGTTGAGAATTAGTGTTGTCTTTAGTTGCTGTGTCTCTTTATTCTCCTCATATTAGAGCAGTTCCATCATCAAAGCCTTTCATGGCCTTTACAGACCAGTCACTTTGCAGAATGTCCCTAATTTGGGTTTTTCTTATTATTCCTCATGATTAAATACACAGCTTTGGCAGGAATATCACAAAAGGGATGCTGTCTGTTTTCATTGCATCTCATTGAGGCACTCAGTGCACTCAATGTTGATTTGTCCTTTATTGATTATACTTACTTTGATTTCTGTGAGATAGGTCCTGCCAGCCTCCTCCACTATTAAGTTAATCTTTTCCCTTTGCTACAAGTATCTTCAGGGGAGATACTTTACAACTATGTGTATATAATGTTTCTTATCAAACTTTCAGTTTACTCATGTGTTTATGTCAGTGTGGATTTAGGATGCCCTGTTTTGTTTAAAGGGGTTTAATCTATTGCTATCATTTAATCTCATGCTTAAATGGTTCCAGATATGGTCAGTGAGGGGCCCTTTTAAGATGGCTCCTGTATCCATTATTCTTTTAGTACTTTCTTATTTTTTTGGCACAACAAGGTGTTCCTAGATTCTTTTTGTACGTCCCCTGCCCCAGTGCTGAAGTCAACCATTTCTCCAAGGAGCCCTGGTTCCTTTTAGTGGAGACTAAAATTTAGAAACCAAGTTCTTAGTGCTCGGTGTACTTGTCACTCTTTACAGGGAGGAAGAGAATCGCTGCTCCCAGGTCCTCTTAGTAGACAGAGCTAGAAGTGTAAGTGTACAAATAAGTAGATATTCTCTGTATGTATATATGTGTGAATATTCTGCACACAGGGATACCTTTACTACATCTCTCTATATTTATCTGTCTTATATATTGGAAGCAATGAATCACACAGATAACTTCCAGTTCCAATCTAAAAACACAAGGTTCATTTGTTAGCTTTTTTCTTTTCCATATTTCTAATTCCTAGCTGGATAGTGAAGACCCTGGTTCTCATTATCCTTAATAAATACACTTATTTCATACATTACTTTATTTGTAACTAGTATCTCATCACTGCTGCTGCCCTCTTCCCTTTGAGGTGCTACATGAGCATTGTTACTCTGTGTCAGGCTGCCCCATGAGAGGTTGCTCTTTTTATTCTGTTTAAGCTTTGACACCCTACTTGGGGCTGTTCCCTCAGAAATATGCCTCCTTATCCTACTTGGGCTTCAACTGCCGTGCCGGGCCACAGAGGGGCAAGACTGTTCTCACCCCACTCAGGAACCAGGGATATTTTAAAGCTTGCATTAGCTTTCATTTTAAATACCCTGAAGTTTGTAAATAAAGCCAACTACAAGGCCTGACTTCATTTGTTGTCTACAGAAAGTGACGGAAAAGTGAATGGTTAACTATGTACTGCAAAATATCACTATCTTGCCTTTTTCCTCAAGAGTCTTTGGTTGGTAGCTATAAAATTGCTGTGATGAATAAGGAGTTTTAAGTACAGAGTGGGTTGTTGGACTTAAATTTGTAACTGCTTATATGGGAAAAGTATTTAAGTACATTTTCTTGAAGAAGATACCTTAAGAACATGTATATCTTTAGATGGTGAAATTTGAGTAATTTGTAATTCCTTACACTTAAAAAAAACTTTACAACTAGCATATATGATTTTTTTCTTTATTACAGGAATAACTATGAAATAAAAATAAAGCAAGTGCTTTAAATGCCCACAACTGAGAACTTTTGCTTGGTGGTCTTAGGAAAAAGAAAAACTAAAAAATTATGTGCTCATATTCTTAGGAAAACCCTTGATAAACATTTGATTTTTTTCTACCTTTTCTAGGAGGACAGATTCCTGGCTCTGACATTTTCTCTAATTTAGTGTAGAAATCCCTCTGCATTAACTTCTTTTTTTGTGTGTGGGTGCAGAGGTTACAGGGTTTTTTTTAATTTAAAAAATAACTTTTTATTTTGACTAATTTTAGACTTATAGAAAAGTTACAAAAATAATATACTTCTTCTATACATAATCATAATGTAATGTTTATTGATTTTAGAGAGAGATGGGGGAGAGACAGAAGGAGAGGGAGGGCAGGATGGAAAGGGAGAAAAAAACATCAATGAGTTGCCTCCTGTACATGTTCCGACTGGGAACTGAACCCTCAACCTAGGTTGAGGGTTCCTTGGCCGGGGATTGAACCTGCAACATTTTGGTCTATGGGATGACATTCCAATCAATTTAGCCACCCTATCAGGGCTCTTTTTTAAAAAAAGAATTTTTTATTGTATTTTTCCATTACCATTTAACCCCCTTATACCCCCTACCCCTGCAATCACCACACTGTAGTCCATGAATCCTTTTTCCTTTTTGTTCATTCCCTCCACTCTCTAACCTCCCTCTCACCCTGCCAATAGCTGTCATCCTGCCCTCTATTTATGATTCTGTCTTTATTTTGCTTGTTAGTTCAGTTTGTTTGTTAGATTCCACATATAAGTGAAATCATACGGTATTTGCCTTTCTCTGATGGGCTTATTTCACTTAGCATAATGTTCTCCAGGTCCATCCATGCTCTTGCAAAGGGCAATATTTTCTTCTTTTATGTGGCTGAGCAGTATTTCATTGTGTAAATGTCCCACAGTCCACTCATCTACTGATGGCCCCTTGGGCTGCTTCCATATCTTGGCAATACTAAATAATGCTGCGGTGAACGTAGGGGTGCTTATGTTTTGTTAAATTAGTGTTTTGCTTTTCTTCAAATATATTCCCAGAAGTGGGATCACTGGGTCAGAAGGCAGATCCGTTTTTAATTTTTTGTGGATAGCAGGTATCTCCACACTGCTATCTACAGTGGTTGCACCAGTCTGCATTCCCACCAATAATGCAAAAGGGTTCCCTTTCCCCCGCATCCTCTCCAGCATTTGTTGTTTGTTGATTTACTGATGATAGCCATTCTGACAGATGTGAGAAGGTATCTCATTGTGGTTTTAATTTGCATTTCTCTGATGATTAGTGACTTTGAACATCTTTTCATATGTGTATCGGCCATCTGTATGTCCTCTTTGGTGAAGTGTCCATTCAGGTCCTTTACCTAATTTTTAATTGGATTGTTTGTTTTTTTGGTATTGAGTTTTGTAAGTTCTTTATAAATTTTGGGTACTAACCCCTTATCAGGTGTATTGGTGAATATGTTCTTCCAGTCATTGGGTTGTCTTTTTGTTTTGTTGATTGTCTCCTTTGCTGTGCAAAAACTTTTTAGTTTGATGTAGTCCCGTTTGTTTATTTTTTCTTTTGTTTCCCTTGCCTGGGGACATATATAAGATAAAATATTACTATGTGAGGGGTGGGGGAATGAAGGGAGAGATGGAGAGAAACATTGATCCGTTTCCCTTTGCATGTCTCCAACTGGGGATCCAACCCACAACCCAGGCATGTAGCCTGAGTGGGAATTGAACCTGAGACCTTTAGGTTTGCAGGGCAGCACTCCACCCACTGAGCCACACCAGCAGGGCACTTTTTTTTCTCTTGTTACCTGTGCTTTTGGTGTCATATGTAAAAAAAATCATTGCCAAATTCAATGTTGTAAAGCTTTTTTTCTGTGTTGTCTTCTAAGAGTTATAGTTCTAGCTCTTAGATCTTTAGTTTAGATTTTTAATCCATAGCCCTGGATTTTTTGAGCCAAACTTAAAAAGCCTTTCCCTCTACAGGGTTGAAGAGTAATTCCACAATCTTTTCTCCTGGTACTCATATAGTTTTTTTTTTTTTTTTTACATTTATAGTCATGTGCCACTTAGCAACAGGGTTATGTTCTGAAAAATGCATCATAAGGTGATTTCATCATCGTGTGAATATCATAGTATGCACTCACACAAACCTATAAGTATACACTACTACGTGCCTTCACTGTGTGGTAGAGACTATTATTGCTCTTAGGCTACAAGCTCGTACAGCATGTTACTGTACAAAACAACATGAGATTAAATCAAGGACAAGAGAAAACAATGCAGTCAGGGACTGGTAAACACGAGGTGTATGAAGCTGCTGCTGGCAGAGCAAACTTTTTATATAAAAATAAGTCCAAAGACTACACTCCAAAATTATGATAAAAAGTATAATATAGTAAATGCATAAAGCAGTAACAGTAGTTTATTATCATTATCATGTATTATATACTGCATGTAATTGTGTGTACTATACTTTTATATGGCTGGCTGTGCAGTAGGTTTGTTTACACCAGTTGTTTTCTGATGTTATAATGGTTGTGACATCACTGGGTGATAAAAATGTTTCATCTCCATTATAATCTTATGATATCACTGTCATTTAAGCAAATCCATTGTTGATCAAAACATCCTTATGTGATGAATGATTGTAGTGATGATATCCATTGGGAGTTTAATTTTATGAATGGTGTTAGATATGGATTTAATTTTATCTTTTCCCCAAAGACTACTCAGTTGTCCAAAGACCATTTATTAAAAAGTTTGTCTTTTACCCAGTGAGTTTAAACACCATTTTTGTCAAATACTAATCCATATGTATTTGGGCCTAATTCTGATCTTTCTAGTCTTTACTACTGATCTGTTTTGTTTCTTTTTTTATGTGGCAGTGCCATACTCTTTTCATTATAGAGACTTTATAGTATGTTTAATGTCTGGTAAGACTAGCCACCATGTAAAGTTTTTATCTCAGTGTTTTTCTTGTTATTCTTAGGTATTTTTCTATTATACATTTTAATATCAGTTTGTCTGATTTCATAATACACCATTTTGGTATTGGGGTTCTATATTATTTTTTATTTTAAATTATATTTTATTGATTATGCTATTACAGTTGTCCTGATTTTTCTCTATTTCCCCCTCCACCCATCACCCCCCACTCCCTCAGGCAGTCCCCACACCATTGTTCATGTCCATGGGTCATGTGTATAAGTTCTTTGGCCAATCCATTTCCTATATTGTATCTTATATCTCCGTGGCTATTCTGTAACTACTTATTTGTGTTTCTCAATCCCCTCACCTCTTCATCTATTCCCCTACACTCCGTTCCCTCCTGGCAACTGTAGCCATGATTCTGTCTTTGTTCTTCTTTTTTACTTGGTTTGTTTTTTAAATTTAATTGTTGATAGTTATGTATTTTTGCCCTTTTATTGTTCATAGTTTTATCTTCTTTTTCTTAAGTGCCTTTAACATTTCATACAATGATAGTCTGGTGATGATGAACTCCTTTGGTTTCTTCTTATCTGGGAAGCTCTTTATCTGTGCTAAGATTCTAAATGATGTCTTTAAGGAGTAGAGGAATCTTGGCTGTAGGTCCCTGCTTTTCATCACTGTGAATATTCTTGCTAGTCTCTTCTAGCCCGCAACATATCTTTTGAGAAGTCAGCTGACAGTCTTATGGAAACTCCTCTGTATATAACTAACTGCTTTTCTCTTGCTGCTGTTAAGATTCTCTCTTTATCTTTAACCTTTGGAATTTTAATTATGATGTGCCTTAGAATGGGCCTCTTTGTGTTCATCTTGTTTAGGACTCTGTATGCTTCCTGGACTTGCATGTCTGTTTTCTTTACTAAATTAGGGAAGTTTTCTTTCATTATATTTTCAAATAAATTACTAATTTCTTGCTCTTTCTCTTCTCCTTCTGGCACCCCTATGATGCAAATGTTGAGCCTCTTGAAGTTTTCCCAGAGGCTGCTTATACTATCCTCATTTTTTTGAATTCTTTTTTTTCTTCTTGTTGTTCTCATTGGTTGTTTTTTCCTTCCTTCTGTTCCAAACCATTGATTTGATTCTCGGCTTTACCTGCTCTACTGTTGTTTCCATGTAAATTGTTCTTTATTTCAATTAGTGTATCCTTCGTTTGTGATGGGATCTTTTTTATGCTGCTGAGGTCCTCACTGAGGAGGTTGGTGGTAACTAGTCACAGCCAAAGCTTGCAGCTAACTGGCCTGGGTAAATTCTTCCCATTAATCTGCCAACAGCAACCAAGGCTCAGCTACAAGAGGAGGGTATGGTCAGCCCACATGAAGGGTACACCTTGAGTACTCAGCTTGGGCGATAGAGGAGACTGTACCACTGGTCCCCACAGGACACCTACTACATTAGGCCATACTACCAAGACACAGAGTCATAGCTGCTCTACCTAATACATAGAAACAAGCACAGGGAGGCTGCCAAAATGAGGAGACAAAGAAACATGGCCCAAATGAAATAACAGATCAGACGAGATTGGGCATGTTCAAGGTGGTATGGCCGTAGTGAAAGAATAGATCAAACTCCAGAGAAAGAACCAAATGAAACAGAGATAAGCAATCTGTCAGATGCAGAGCTCAAAACACTGGTTATAATGATGCTCAAGGAACTTAGGGATTCTATGTTAGTTTTTAAACTATTATTGTAGTTTAAAATAACATAGAATAATAATAGTTTTTAAACTATTATTGTAGGGAGTTCTTGACAATATCACTGCCACCGAGCAGCTCTTAGATGGTGGAGTTGGGTATCTGACTTTTCCTCCTCTTGAAACAGAGTAGTTTAGTTTTTTGCTTCTCTAAGAATTCAGTGCAAGAAAGCATATATCCTTCTTTTCAGTCCACACCTAAAGATACCCTTATTGATTTTAGAGAGAGAGGGAGGGAAACATCAATGCGAGAGAGAAACATTGATAAGCTGCTTCTTGTTTGCACCCTGACTGGGGATTGAACCCACAACCTCAGCATGTGCTCTGAGTAGGAATCCTTCTCTTGACCTTTTGGTTTTTATGGGATGGTGCTCCAGCCAACTGAACCACACTGGCCAGGGTGAAAGCATATGTCCTTTAAAAAAAATAGTTTGAAAACCACATCATGAATAGTATTCAAAACTCTGCTTGACTACTCAGTGTAACTCTATGGTGTTTCTGACACTAACCAGTGATGATTGTTCTAATTGTTCATTGGCTACATAAGCATCAGTTACTTTTCTTGTACCTCCCACCATTAAACGTAGTTTTTGCCTGCTGAAGGCAAAAGTTCACAAAGTAGGTTCACTCTTTTACCTAATAGTCTTGAATGTTTAAACATTGCTTTTGTGGATTGGTTACAGTATTGTGGAACAGTCCATTCTGATACAGATCCTTTCGGGGCTGGATGAGAATGTTGATAATTACTGTTCTTTGGCTTGTATTGCTATAGGGATTCTGGAGCCACAATGCCTGGACTCTGCCATTTCCTTCTGCGTGATCTGGTATTCATTACTTCCCTCTTCAAGCATGTTTCCTCAACAGCAAAATGGAGACAAAAAGAGTATCTACCTCACAGGTTTTTAATGAGAGTTAAATGAGGAAATGCATGTAATGTGAATGTCTCCTTCATATAGTTAAGTAATCAGTAAATGTGGACTAATAACAATAACAATGCTACCATTGCTATGAAGAAAAGAAGAAAGTGTTGTCTATTTTTTTTTCTGGACACAAGAGCACAGATATAATTTCATAATTGTAGGCAGCCTGCTAGTTGGGGCGTGAGGGGTAAATCAAAGTCTGCATCTAAATAGAGAAATGGAATAGCATCTGTGGTTTAAGAAAAGTCAATCTAGCCTGTTAACTTTCTAAACTACTTGAAGTTCTCATCCTATGTGTAGAAAAAAATGAAATGGAGCTTAAAATTGACAGCAACATTGAACAGAACAACACTAAGTCAGCACTTCAGTGGGGAAGTAGGTTCTGGAATTAGGCTGTGGATTTTCTTTCGCTGTCTGCGTAAAGCTTTCACCTCACATCACAAACTGTTTTAAAAACTCTTTTGGAGCCCTGGCTGGTGTGGCTCAGTGGATTGAGTGCTGTCCTGCAAACCAAAGGGTCACTGGTTTGATTCCCCAGTCAGGGCACATTCCTGGGTTGCCAGCAAGGTCCCCAGTAGGGGGCATGCAAGAGGCAACCACACATTGATGTTTCTCCCCCTCTGTTTCTCCCTCCTTTTCCCTCTCTCTAAAAATAAATGAATAAAATCTTAAAATAAAAATAAAAATTCTTATGGAAACTGCCATAGTCATGAGCCAACAACCTACTTGCTTAAGGGAACCAAGTTTTCAGCAGTAACAGTGAATGGAAATGAAGTCCAGATTTTTATTAATTAGCCCTGTTATATTGTGATGTAGCTGATCCAAGTTATATGACAACAAAGTAAATGTTCACTTTGGGCTTTACAAACTTAGTAAGCAGAACCCAGTGAATTTAAGTCCATTAAGTTTTATCTTTTCAAAGATTCTTTCTGCACTATTCTGAAAAATACAAAGAATAAAGATCACCTACTATCAGTTACCTATAGGTGACCATACTAAAAATTTCTGTGAAGTTGCTTCCAAAGAGTTAGTCTCTGTACATAAAATAAACTTTTTAACTTGGTGGAGTGGTTAAGAGCATGGTGCTTTGGTGTCTAAAGATTTATATTTGAATCCTAGTTCTCTTATTTAATGTCGGTGTGGTCCTAAACAAATACTTTTCTTAGGTTTAATTTCTCCATGCAGGAGAAATGGGAATACTGGGATCTATCAAAGGGGTACATTGAAGGAATAGTTCCTATAAAGAGTTTGTGCTGTGCAAGATACTGACTGTGCTTTCAGGAAGGGCCTGTCCCTGTGCCCTGGCAGCTCCCTTCACTAGTGCACTGGATTGCTCACTCAAGGACAAGGTTTCTGCCAATCTCTCTTCCTCCTTTATTATCATTTTTGCTCCTCTTTTCATGTAAGCCTTTTTTGGTTTAGATCCTTATAAATACATGCATACATACATAAATGGGAATTTAATGCAGATAGCTTTATGTGTTTTGATTAAGCTACCTCATGGTTTTATTTTAAGTGTGTTGAATTGGTTGTAGTGATTCTCATGCGGTATTTTTGGATAATAAAGTCAGAACTATAAACTAGGGTCTTTCATCCTTGGCACTGCTGACATTTTGGCTGGATAATTCTTCATGGTAGGGAGTATTGTGTGTGATGCAGGATGCTTAGCAGCATTTCTGCTCTCTGCTCATTAGTTGCCAGTTACACACTTCAGTTTTGACAGTTCAGTTGTGACACATTGCCATATGTCCCTTTGATGAGCAAAATTGTCACCTATTGAGAACAGTAAACTATAAACAGTAGCTTACCTATAGCAGTTATTAAAGGGATAGTTATTTACCTGTTTTTTCTGATCGTCTTACAAAGTACCATCCTATTACTAGTCTGTCCATTGAATGTTTTTGACTTTTGGAGATGACAATATGCAACTGGAATTTGCATGAGTATATGTTCAGAATGCTAGTAATAGTATGGTGGTTCCTGAGGTTATCTGTTTGCATCTCATCTCTCCCCTCCTTCATAATTATGAAGATGACTATAATATAAGGTTACCATTTATGGGATCCTACTATGTGCCAGATGCAGTGCCTTGGGTCAGTACAGGCAGTGAGAATCATATTAAGGCAGTGTGCAGGTCACGCTTCCTGAGCCAGCATTAGCTGAAGAGGACAGGATTCTCTTTCTACCAGAAGTAGACCGACTGTACATATGGTTGGAACTGAGCCCTCAAGAGGAGATACACAAGAATACAGAATATGGGTATTTGTAAGGGCTATCTTGAAAGAATTAGTTACAGGTTGATAACACTTCCTACCTGTGATTGAAATTAATTTTTAGAGACTGTGACAGGGATCTCTGAGCTGTCCTTGCTATTCTTGGATCATGGAGCATCTATGAGGAAGCTAACCCATATGTAAAATTAATTCTGAGTTTGAAGAAATACTTTATATATTACTTGTTTTGTTTAAAATTTTAAAAAACCTATCTAATTCAAATCCTGGATCATTGTTTGATATACATGTTGAAAATTGTTGAAGGGAGAGTCTTATGATCAAGATGGCAAAATAGGTAAACACAGCTCGCCTCCTTGCACAACCACAGTAAAAATTACAACTGCATGATAGACCAGCCATCACTCAGAACTGTCAGAAATCAAGGTGAATGGAAATCTGACAACTATGGAATTAAAGAAACCACATCCATCCAGACTAGTAGGAGGGGTGGAGAATGGAATGAGCTGGTTCCACATTCATGTGTGGTGGTGGTAGATAAAAATTCAGGAGGGGTATCTCAGGATGGGGAGTCCCAGGCCTACACCAGGCCTGCCAGTCCAGGGTTCCAGTGCCAGAAAGATAAGTCCTCACAACTTCTGGCTGCAAAAACCAGTGAGGATTGAATCAGCAGAAGAAACTGCTGGAGCCCCAGTCAGTTCCACTGAGCCACAGTCAGTTAAAGAACCCTCACATGGCTCACCTATTTAGACTCACTCCCTCTGAGCTTCAGCACTGGGATAGCAGCTTGAAAGGCACCAGAGGCATACAGGAGAAACAGAAGTGTCTGGTATCAAGGCAAACAGAGGCGATTGTCCCTTTTTTAAACCCTCCCCACACAGAACCACACAGTTGACAAGCTGGTGTCATAACTGAAACTCCATCACTCTGGCTAACACTGTTTGCCCAGCTCAGGTCATCTCCTGAGATCCTGTCCCACCCAACTTAAGGCTCTACCCAAGATGTTAACAGAGACATTTCCATATGAATGGCTGGTCTTGGTTCATACTTCATAACTTCTATATCCTCTCAAACAAGCAACAGCCAGCCTTAGTGAGTCCTTAGCCCCCATACCACTTCCTAAGTGGTCCCTGGCCCAGCACTACCAGCAGCCAGCCCAGATTCACAGCTTGGGTTCTCCTGGGAAACTCTAAGCCCAGCACAAGCACCAGCCATGACAGATTGCTTTATAGCTCAGTCAGGGTGGTCCCAGGCAAAACACAGGTGTGATCCAAATGAAAGAACAGATCAGAATTCCAGAAAAGGAACTAAACAAAAGGGAGATAAACAATCTCTCAGATGCAGCATTCAAAATACTGGTTATAAGGATGCTGAAGAAACTTAGCAAGGACCTCAACAGCATAAAAATGATCCCATCAGAAACGAAGGATACACTCATTGAAATAAAGAATAATTTACAGGGAAACAACAGTACAGTGGATGAAGCTGAGAATCAAATCAATGATTTGGAACAGAAGGAAGAAAACAAACAACATCTCAGAACAACAAGAAGAAAAAAGAATAAAAAAAAATAAACGAGGATAGTGTTAGCAGCCTATGGGACAACTTCCAGTGGTCCAATATTCATATCAGAGGGCACCAGAAGGAGAAGAGAAAGAACAAGAAATTGGAAATCTATTTGAAAAAGTAATGAAAGAAAAATTCCCTAATTTGGTGAAGGAAATAGACATACAAGTCCAAGAAGCACAGAGAATCCCAAAAAAATATGGACAGAAAGAGGCTCACTCCAAGACACATCATAATTAAAATGCCAAAAGTTAAAAGAGAATCTTAAAAGCAGCAAGAAAAAAGCAGTTAGTTACCTATGGGGGAATTCCCATCCTTCCAGCTGATTTCCAAAAGAAATGTAGGCTAGAAGGGATTGTCAAGAAGTATTCAAAATCATGAAAAGCAGGGACTTAACAGCCAAGATTGCTCTACCCAGCAAAGTTGTCATTTAGATGGAAGGGCAGATAAAGAGCTTCCCAGACAAGAAAAAACTAAAGGAGTTCATCATCACGAAACTATTATAATATGAAATGTTGAAGTGACTTACTTAAGAAAAAAAAGATCAAAGCTATGAACAATAAAATGGCATAAATACATATCTATCAACAATCAAATCTAGGACTTCTGGCCAAAGTGGAGGCATAGGTAGATACACTTTGCCTCCTCACACAACCAAAAGAAGGACAGCAACAATTTTAAAACAAAAAATAAACAGAACTGCCAGAATATTGAACAGTACCAAACTCCAACAACCAAGGAGTTAAAGAAGAAATATTCATCCAGACTGGTAAGAGGGGAAGATGTGGGCAGGGGGCTTGGAGAGGATGCGCAGCAAGGCAGCAGCTGGAGGACCAGGTGGACATGGCCGCAACCGGCGGAACAGCGTTCCCACATGTGCGTGCAGATAAATCAGGAGGAACAAGTGGGGAGTCAGACAGATGGCATGGGAAAAGAAAGTCTCAAAAACCTCTGGCTATAAAAATCTGTGGGGGTTGCACAGCAGGAGAAACTCTGTCTCATAGGAGAATTTGTTGGAGAGATCCACAGGGTCCTAGAATGTACACAAACCCACCCACGTGGGAATCAGCACCAGAAGGGCCCAATTTGCTTGTGGGTAGTAGGGGAAGTGACTGAAAGCCAGCCAAGAGCCAAGCAAGTGGCATTATTCCTTCTGTGACCCCTCCCCCACATACAGTGCCATAATGCAGCCAAGTGGATTACACTGCCCTGGCAAATACCTAAGGCTCTGTCCCTTACTACATAACAGGCATGCTCAGACAAAGAAATATGGCCCAAATGAAAGACCAGATCAAAGCTCCAGAAATAGAACTAAGCTATGAAGAGAGCCAACCTATCAGATGCAGAGTTCAAAACACTGGTAATCAGGATACTGACAGAAATGGTTGACTATGATTGCAAAATAGAGCAAGGAGTGAAGTCCATGCAAAGTGAAATAAAGGAAAATGCACAGGGAACCAACAGTGAAGGGAAGGAAACCAGGACTCAAATCAATGATTTGGGCCAGAAGAGAGAAGTAAACGTTCAAACAGAACAGAATGAAGAAACAAGAATTCAAAAAATGAGGAGAGGCTTAGAAACCTTCAGGACAACTTTTAAACATTCCAACGTCCAAATCATAGAGGTGCCAGAAGGAGAAGAGGAAGAGCAAGAAGTTGAAAACTTATTTGAAAAAATAATGAAGGAGAACTTCCCTGATCTAGCGAAGGAAATAGACTACCAGGAAGTGCAGGAAGCTCAGAGAGTCCCAAAGAAGTTGGACCCAAGGAAGCAAACACCAAGGTGCATCATTATTACATTACCCAAGATTAAAGATAAGGAGAGAATCTTAAAAGCAGCATGAGGAAAGGAGAGAGTTTCCTACAAAGGAGTGCCCATAAGACTATCAGCTGATTTCTCAAAAGAAACGTTACAGGCAAGAAGGGGCTGGAAAGAAGTATTCCAAGTCATAAAAGGCAAGGACCTACATCCAAGATTACTCTATCCAGCAAATCTCTCATTTAGAATGGAAGAGCAGATAAAGTTCTTCCCAGATAAGGTCAAGTTAAAGGAGTTCATCATCACCAAACCCTTATTATATGAAATGTTGAAGGGACTTAGAAAAAGAAGATGATCAAAACTATGAACAGTAAAATGACAACAAACTCACAACTATCAGCAGCCAAACCTAAAAAAAAAATGAAGACAAAAACAAACTAAGCAAACAACTAGAACAGGAAGAGAAGCATAGAAATGGAGATCACATGGAGGGTTATCACTGGGGAGAGGGAAGGGGTAGAATGGGGGAAAAGGACAGGGAATAAGAAGCATAGATGATAGGTACAAAATAGACAGGGGGAGGTTAAGAATAGTATAGGAAATGGAGAAGACAAAGAACTTATATATATGACCCATGGACATGAAGTAAGTGAGTGGGGGGTGGGGAATGCTGATGGGATGGGGTGTGCAGGGCAGAGGGGAATAAAGGGGAGAACAAGATGGGACAACTGTAGTAGCAGAATCAATAAAATATTTTAAAATAAAATTTGACATAAAGATAATTTGACATAAAGACAAACTAAGCAAAAGGGAAGAACAGGCAGTGTAATGGAAATGGAGAGCATTTTGATGGTTGCCAGATGAGAGGGGAGTGTGGGGAAATGGGTGAAGAGTATAGGGGATTAAAAAGTACAAAAGGTAGTTACAGCATAGCCATGAGGATATAAAATACAGTATAGGAAATAGAGTGACCTGAGAATTTATATGCATGACCCATGGACTTGAACAATGGTGTGGGGATTGCCTGAGAAAGTCAGGGTGCTGGGTGAAGGGGGGCAACGGGAATAATACTGGGACAACTGTAATAGCATAATCAATATAATATAATTTAAAAAAAAATTTTAAGGGAGAATTTATTTAAAGTTTAATCATTTTGGTTTTATTGGACTACATTTATTGCTTGTCACTTTTATTTCCTGGGAATATCATTTTATTTTTAAATATTAACTAAGTCTAATATAAGTAATTACTAAGAGCTAGTTTTCAAATCTTAACTTGATAAGTAAAGACAATTAAAGTCTTTAACATACTTTATTAGTGACTTTGTTATGTTGACTCATGCTGTACTTAATGGTGTTCCTATTTCTTGTTGCCAGACTGACATCAATAAAATTGTCTCAGGACACACCTGAGAAGGTTTAGATAATTATCACATTAATGGAACTATTATTTCTTAGTGAGCCTTCTCCACTTAGCACCTGTCTGATATGGATAAGTACTTTTCAGTATCTAAGTGGTACTATTTCCAGGATGACTTCTGGTGGATGTTTATAGCCTAAGCCATTAATGTATCCCCCCCTTTTTTTTACTGTGTTTTATGATATTTAAAAAATCTTTTAATTGCAATATATATCATAAGTGTTCAGTTTGATGAATTTCACAAACCGAACACACCTTTATAGCCAGTAATTGACCAGTACCCCAGAAGTTTCCCTCATGCTTCCTTCCAATCACTATCCCTTGATTTTACTTGTCCTTGTACTTTATATATATGGTAGGATACAGTATTTACTCTTTTGCATCTAGCTTCTTTTATTCAACCTTATTAGTGAGATTCATCCTTATTGTTATGCTTTGTTGCACATTATTTTCTTTGTTGTATATGGTTCCATTGTAGGAATGTGTCACAGGTTATCTTTTCACTATTGATGGACATTTGATCATTTTTAGTTTTAGTTATTATGAATAGTGTTGCTATAAACATACAAATGCATTGATTTGGGGTGAATTGTTAGGTCTTATTTTCAGTTTTATATGTGCTTTTAGTATATACTACCATTTTTTAATAATGGTTGTACCCATATACATTCCCACCAGCAGTGGTTGAGAGTTTTTATTGCCTCGTAACTTCTCTGGCACCTGGTTTTTTCCAACTTTTTCCTTTTAGTCATTCTGGTAGGTACGTAGTGGTATCTCAGAAAATCTCCTGTGGCTAAAATAAGCTGAATTGGGGCATCATGGGGCTGTAATCTGTCACATCACACTCTTGTGCCTACCTAAGCCTCACTCGTTTCTCTTCCCTGAGTACAGTCCTTCCACTTGGGCCAGGCATGATCTTCAGGCTACACCCAGAATTGGCAAATACCCCCAGAGAAGAAAACAGGTGATGATCATCAGCTCACATTGGGGCTCGCCTCTCTGTGGAATTCCAGTTCCTGCAATCCTCATTGCTTTTACAACTCTCCAACTTTTAAAATGTGGTTCCTGTGACCTGGCCATGTGGCTCAGTGCGTTGGAGCATTGTCCCATAAACCTAAACATTTGATTCCTAGTCAGGGCACTTTTATAGGTTGAGAGTTCAGTCCCCATTTGGGGCATGTAGGAGAGGCAACCAATCGATGTTTATCTCCCTCTCTCTAAAAATCAGTAAGCATGTCCTCGGGTAAAGATTAAAAATATATTTTTGTAATTTGTTGTGGCTTTTTCTAGTTATCCAACCTGAATCAGGTTGCCATGACCTACACAGAAATGGAAGTTGTCAGTAGATTCTTGGGATTTTTATACAATCATGTCACCTGTGAATAATGTTAGTTTTTTATCCCCTCTTCTATCTCATCTATGTGTGTTTTCTTTTTCTTGTGTTATTGAACTGGTCAGGATTACCAGTACGTTGTTGATTAGAAGAGATGATAGTGGTATCCTGTTTGTGGGGATGAAGGAATATACTCCCTTTTATTTTCAGTTTGCTGACTTTTTTAAAAAAGACGAATGATTGTTGAATTTAGTTAAGTACCTTTTCTACAACTACCAAGATGATTACATGATTTTTCTTTTTTCCTCTTCCTATGGCTTAAGGATGCATCAAAAAAAATAAATTACCCATAACCCTACCATATCTACTGTAATAATAATTTTCATATTCCTTTTCATGCCTGACATAATTCTTCTATACACTCTTCTCTCTTTAAACTTGCTACCCATTTAATCCTGCCATACATTTTCCTTTTTATTTTTTATTAGCAAAGTATAGTGAGATAATATTGTTCTCAGCCTAGGGACTTGTTTGGTAGATCAGAAGCATTCTTCCAGGCTCCTTCCACTATTTATCTCTTTTATATGGGGAGGAGGAAGAGGAAAACAAAAAACTTTTCTCCCACTATTTATTTTGACATACTTAAATTTTATTTCCTCATTTTTGTTTTTGGGGATTGTTAGGGAGGAGGAGAATGGGGTCAGGGAGGACTGTGGGGGTGGTAATTGAGAGCCGAGGAAGAAAGCCACATATAATTTCCTTAAACACCTTCTTCTCCTCCCCTTCCTGTGCCTCCTCTTTCTTTATAAGTCCTGGCTTTGTCACAAATCAAGTGTGTGAATGCCTCTGGGCAAATCACTTAATCACTGAGCTTTTGTTTGTTCATGTGTGGTTAGGGAGAATGGAAAGATTAAATTAGCAGTTTGTAAAGTATATGACACTTGAAAAATGGAGTGATTGTTAGGATTAATTTTGTGCAATGGCATCTACCTCACATTTTCTTTTTAAATTTAATCAGTAAATTTTATATTTTTTAATGTAATCTTTATTGTATTTTTTTCCATTACCATTTAGTCTCCTTATGTCCCCCACCCCGCAAACATCACACTGGTGTGCGTGAGTCCTTTTTCCTTTTTGCTCAGTCCCTCCACCCTGGAGCGTACCTACCGCCTTTCCCCCACTAGCTGTCATCCTGCTCTCCATCTGTGAGTCTGTCCCTCACATTTTCTTACAGCCTGAAGATTACCTGTGGAGGAAGGATACTTAAACCTTCATAAAGTCTATAAAATGTTCCATGTTAAGTGAAGGTATTCAGAACAGGCCTGCCAAGATATGCTGCTTTGGCCTGTGGATTATTTTAAACTGAAGACAGTCAAGACCCTGTGGGCTCAAGAGAAACTTTTACCTCTCCCTTAAAGGATTTAAATTTGAGGGCTTGCCCCTGATAAGAATTATCACCAAAAGTAACTTTATTATCTATTTATAGGGCAAACTTGTAATTATTATCTGCTCTTATTCTGCAAATGACCTTCTTCCACTCTGAAGCCCCAAGCCACTGGACCTTATCCTTAGCTCAGAATGTCATACATACCATTTTTACCTTTCTTTCTCTGAACCTTTTATGCACGTTGGGGTCTCTCTCTCTCTCTCTCATGTGTTTGGGGTTCCTATACGTACATACATACCTAATTAAATTTAGTTATTTCTCTTGTTAATCTGTCTCATGTCGATTCAGTTATTAGTCCACCTAAGGAATCTAGAAGGTAAAGTGTCTTCCTCCCCTACATAATCTTGTCACTTTTGGAGTAAACAGCCCTTGATATATAGCACCAAGACTAGAACAAAATTTGCAAAAACACGTATCTCTAAAATGATGCTGCTGTAGGATTCCTTTAAATTGCAACCATCCTTATTCATTTAAGTGTTTGTTTATTTTTCCTTGTAAACTCCTTTCCAGAGGGCACGGAGTTAGAGCAGCTGACATTTTGCCTGGAACAAAGGCAAAGCCTCTCATCAGGGGAAAATAGGGTTTATTTGACTGGATTTTAGATTGTACCCACCTCTATGAGGCAGCTGGCATACGAGGTATTGGTGCGCTATAACTAAAGACCAATGGGTAGACAGTTCCCTGAGAAATATAATTTTTTTAGCTCAAGTAATGTAAATAGTATTTGGGAATATGGAGTCTTATAGCAAGGCATGCTAGGGCTCATACCATCACTACCTTCACATTCTCTCACTCACCTTTGCTTTCTATGGGGAAGACATGTTTGTGGTGTGGTTCCGTTTTCAGGCATTTTCTCCTTGGACACTTCCCTCATTCAGGAGTGCCCCAGGGTAAGCTTAGCTTCCACCTGTGGTTTGGGATTAGGTGGATGGATTCCACAAAAGGGAGGTTTTTATACATAATTGATTACTAGCATTTGCCTGTTTGGGTTTATAGGTCACTTATTTAGAATTAGAAATGGATCAGGTCTAACTTTATGTCTGGGACTGTGGCGTGAGTAGGGAACAAAGGGCACAGTAAAGTTTCTGTCTATTCAGTACACTGTGAAACACTTAAAGAGAACTGAAAAAAAAAAAACTGTAAAAGGTCATCTGAAGAAAGGATTATTTGCAGAGAAAAATGTGTTCTTGGTATGAGAATTTGGAAATGACCTACTTGGGAATTTGTTTTTGCAAACCTGAAATTTAGGCCTTTTACATGTCAAGATAAAAGTCTAGGATCTCTCAGTGGAAGTTCTGGTTGTAGTTTTAATACCAAGCTCTTGTGTTTCCACTTTATGCCTTGTGTTTTTTCTCACCACCAGTCCTTTGCTCAGGTATTCCCTTCCTTTTATTTGGCATGCTTTCCTCACTCTCTTTCCTCTCTCCCCTCCTGGGAAGTTTGGTGCGCCCTCTCATGACTCCTCTAGTGCCTGGGGATAACTGTGTCACCACAGTTAAAAGGTGACTTGTTGTCATATCTGTCACTAGACTGGGTTCCTTCAGAGTAAGGGCTGCGGAATATTCATTTTCATAGACAGCATGCATGGTGTAGTGTCTGGATCTTAATAAACCTCCTTAAATATTTGTTTGGATATGGGGGTGCTGGGTGGGCACAGTTAAGAACTGAGTTCTAATTGTAGCTCTTTGCTGTATGATCTTAAACAAGTGATTTAAGGTCCCTGAGCTTCAGTTTCCTTCTAAGTAAGATAGGGGACTAACATCTGGGGATCTTGTTACAATGCAGATTCCGGCTAAGTAGGTCTCTGGTAGCTTCTGATATTTTACATTTTGACAGGCTCCCAAAGGAGAGTCCGAGTTGCTAGTCCACAAACTGCAAAGAACTGGATAACATCTAATGGCTCTTCCAGGTTATACCTTCTGTGTTTTTAGTCATTGTTTTAAATTTTAAACAGAATTACAAAATAATGCTGTCATTACTAAATTTCTCCAATTTTATCAGAATGGTGAGCACTGACAATTCTGTGTCTTAAGATGAAGTTTCCAAGTAGGATAATGTCCCTGAAGTTGAAAGTAATTTTATTGCTTCTAAGATTTTGACTTTGACAGGTTAAAAATATCAAGTCGATGTCTGGTAAAGCATTTGATTTAGCACTAGCTTGTCATCTAAAAGTCAGAATGCTTGCTTGCTTGCTCTTTGTTTGATGCATATTGGAGAACATTTGCAATAAATAAAATTACTTTAGAAGGCTTTATGCTAATGAGGTGAGATGGATAGACATGTGATCTCGTGAGTATAAATACAGAGACAGGCAAGCTGTTGATGAATTCATCATCAGAGGAGGAGTTCCAGATCATTTCCTTCAGTTCCCCAGAAGGTGAGAGTCACATTGTCGCAGGATGGGTTGATAGATACGCTACAGGTAAAGCCAGCCTGTGCCTGTCGAATATGGATTGCTGGGGAGGGTCATGTTTGAAAATGTTGCTATTATTCCTTTTGGCTTTTGTTTCCTCAGATAGTCATGATATTTGCTTTGGGAGCATTGCCAGCTTGGAAATTTTTAGTTGTCCTTGATCTTGTATTACAAATGTCTAAAAGTAGTTGGACTAATTTTTATGTTTGATTTATAGGATATATCTATCTCTTTATTCTTAGCCACACCAGGGATATTAATCAGACATAGCTTCAGTGCCCAAATGAGTTACATAATGCCTCTGATCATATTTTTTCCTTTATGAAAATGAAAATGTGGACAAGAAAAATTGAACCCGGAAAAAAAGTACAAAATGTAGCCTGTAGTTGAGGGTGGTTATCTTAATTGTAATGAATGTTTCACCTCCCACAGAATAAGACAGTTTGTCCTACCAAAGAGAACTGTATTTCATCCCCTCAGTGCAGTTGTGGGTTAGAGCTCCACCATCAGCATCAGCATCAGCAGCATCATTACATTTTAATCACTTGTAACTTTTGGTTCCCCTTAATCAAACCAGCTGGGCAAGCAAGGGCTTTGGGTGTAAACAATGACAATGGAGCCAAAATAGCCTTTAGTTTTTGCTCCCACTCAGTGGAATTCATCACCAAAATTCAACCCCTTCCCTTCCTCTAGGAGAGCCTTGCAGGGGGGAAAGCTTAGGCATCTCTGTGGTGCACACTGAGCTTTCTTTCTTTAAAAAAATGTTAAAAAAATTGATTTCAGACAAGGAAAGAGAGAGAAGAGGGAGAAAGAAACATTGATTTGCTGTTCCACTTACTTATGCTTTCATTGATTGATTCTTATGTATGCTCTGATAGGGGTTGAATCTGCAACCTTGGCACATGGGGATGATGATCTGTGTGAGCTGCCCACCTTTTAATGCTGCTCTTCTGGCTGTAGGGTCTTCATGGAGGCTGCCTTGTGGCTTATTTAATCTTAATGTTGCTGCTAGGTTAGAGTTCACTTTGTTTTAAGTAGTTTATATTCAACCCAAAGTAAGGTTTTGAAAACCAGCTATTTACTGAAGGCATTTGCTGCAGTCCAAACAGCAAGTCCTGGGGGAAATACCTTAACCTGTCTTTGGAGGCTTGGACAGACCATTTTCTGTTACCCTGGGATTTTTTTTAAACCATAAAACAGCATTTTTGAAGACTTTGCACTCAGATGTTTCCATCTGCCTTTGACATTGGTCTTAAAAGTGATTTATGGCTTATGAAGTAGAAAGAAGTGGTTTATAATGCCTTTTTACTTCTAAATTGCTTTTGAATTTTCCAATAGCAGGCTTATATTCCAAAAATGTATTATATTTTATATTGTTTTTCAATAAAATTTTACTATAAATAGTAAAGACTATTTACTATAAATAGGGCAAGACTATTAGCAGTACCTCTGTAGAGTACTATCTGGTTTTAAAAAACCAGTATTGTACCTGTTGTATGACCTGTACTACTGATCTTTACTATTCCAAATATTCTTTTCAAAAGAAGATATCAGGGACAATCTTTTTTTTAATTTTAATTGTTGTTCAAGTACAGTTTTCTGTCTTTTACTCCCATCCCAGTCAACCCCCCCCCCAACCCAGTGCTCCCACAATCTTAATAGAGGCAAACAAACCTCTTTGGTTTATCAGTTCTTACTCAGAAGAATAGTTACAGATGATTTTAGAAAGGAAGCTTTTATGACAAAAGCAAACTGGAGTTTTGCCTCCATTAATCTCCAGAGATTTTAACACAAAAAAATAAAGCTTGTATCCAGTATAATTGTATGTCTATTTATGTCCACTCTGATTTACTTTTAAATCTGATGTCTGTCAGTCGTTAAGGAGCAGTCAGATCCACTTCTTTTGTCTTCCAGATGAGAAGCAAATGTGTTAGCACAGGGTCATTTTCCTCTATAGTTTCAAATGTGTTTTTGGCTTTACTTGATTAGTATATTGATCTACTAATAGCAGCCTTAGTTTTTGTCTCTTAAGCAGTTCCCAACACAAACAAAAATATCATCCACTCTTAGTCTCAAAAACATAAGTAGCCCAGGCTCTGGAAATCCCTTCACTACACTAATAATCCCCTCATAGCAGTAGTCGTCAGGACTCTGTGCTGGTAGTCCGTTACCATCACTGTAACTCCAGCTTTCCTAGAGAAGAAAGGAGAGGACTGTGAGAGGAAGGGAAGGACATCCTTTGTGAGACAATTTAACATCTCTGCTAAGACCCCTGGACTTGTCCCTGCCCTGGCACTCATCTCTGCACCAGGCTACAAAAATTATTGGGGTCCTTCCAACTTTGTTTGTTTTTGTTTCCTACTTTTGTTGCCATGACTCATAGGACAGCCCAGGTGTCTTATTTTGCATTAGGACTTTACAGGATTTTTCCTCATTGGAGGTTGTTCCCTATGTTCTGGGCATGTGCATACCAGACTGATAAGTTGTAGATCTGCCCTACAGGTTGAGCAATGTTTTTGATGACCCAATAATTCTTACACCTCTCACCTTATTTACTCGAGGAGATGCCACTGAAATATGGGCAAAGCAGTTATTGGTAATTGAAAACTATTCTAGGTCAGCCTATTGACCAATTCATGGCCCAGCCCATTCTGTCTCAAATCCCCATTCATGTGCTGTCCTAAATATGGCTCTATGAAAACAATATTGTTAACATCTCTCTGAAAGAATGATGGGTAAGAGGGAGGGAGGAGTGGAATGATTATACCCAGGAGTTAGGCTGTAAAAGGTTTCCTCCAGGTATATATTTTTTAATCTGGCGATGCACTGTATGTGTTTGCCTGGTGTTACTTTGTTCTTTAAAAAAAAAAAAAAGCCACATTCTAACAGTTAACTTTTTTCTTTTAAGTTGGCAAAAAAAGACCTACAGCAAAATGAATAATCCAGCTATCAAGAGACTAGAAAATCACATTGTCAAATCTCCGGAAGATAAGCGAGAATACCGTGGGCTAGAGCTGGCCAATGGCATCAAAGTACTTCTCATCAGCGATCCCACCACAGATAAGTCATCAGCAGCGCTTGATGTACACATAGGTACAATTTAAAATTGTGAATAAAGCTTTGTTCAGTTTCATTGACCTAATACTGACATTTATTAGAACTTTCCGTATTTGTGCAAATAAAGACCCACCTAACAGTTGCCAATTTAATGTACCTTACTTTGTACAGGAGTCCTGTATATATATTTGTACAGGTACTGGTAATCTACAGTTGTCTAAATTAAACAATCTTACATTTATCAAGAGTGTCTTGTTAGGTTCCTGGCTGAGGTGACCTAGAAGCAAGGACATTCATTCCCATCCTTTACTGAAACAGTTCTAATGCTTTTACTTTTGTAAACGTGGTACACTGAGAAATATTGTATTTCCTAGATGTTTCTGTGCATATTTCTTGCATATTTAATGCTGCTTTATACTCAGGTTGCTTCTTACCTATATGTACATTTAGTGAGGCATGTTTTTCTTTTTTCTCTCTCTGAAAAGCTTTTCTTTAACTCAGTGGCATTTTAAAATTGAGAAAATAAAGTAATAATCACCATATGTTGAACAAATAATTATTGCCGAGCACCATGTAGTATGCTTTGCAAATATCATCTAATTTTTATTCACACAGCTCTAAGTTACATATGTATAGAAAAGGGACTGGGGCAAGATGGATAAAGTATCATTCTCCAAGTTTCACAGCTAGCAGAGCTGCTAAGCCCCAAACTAGTAGCCTATTCTATATTGTCTCCTGAAAAAATAAAAATAAAATAAAAGTAAAACCAGTAAATCCAATTATTTCTCTCCAATGTGTTGTGTGAGGAAACTAGTGTCCAGAGAAGTTAAAATCTGCCCAAGGTCACCAACTAATTAATGTCAAAGGATAGGGCTAGATGTCATTGTAGAGCAGCTGTGCTTAACTTTCTGTAACTGTGTGGTTGGAGATGGCGTGCTAACAGAAGTTCCACATCATCTGTAGCTGGCCTGTACTTGGTATCTTTCAACATAAGAAAATGATTTATTGTATATATATGTTTTTCTGTTTTTTCAGGTTCGTTGTCAGATCCTCCAAATATTCCTGGCCTGAGTCATTTTTGTGAACATATGCTATTTTTGGGAACAAAGAAATATCCTAAAGAAAATGAATACAGCCAGTTTCTCAGTGAGCATGCAGGAAGTTCAAATGCTTTTACTAGTGGAGAGCATACGAACTACTATTTTGATGTTTCCCATGAACACCTAGAAGGTGCCCTAGACAGGTAATGCTGAGTACTCTAGGAATTATCCAGCTTTGTGCACTTATCACATTAATACTAATGATAGTAACAATTATTACTTTTACAGAAATGTCTTCATAGCTTAACAAAAGTTATTTTAATCAGTATCTTTTTCCCTGGGTTTTATAAAAAAGAAAAATGATAATAAATGATCTCAAATATTTACTTTTTTGTATAGAAAATAATGGTATGACTTTAACCAGCCTGCAGGCCTAACAGAATATTTTGACTTACGAAATTCTCACCAGTCCTTCCCATTCTAACTGGTACTACATATGAAGCAGGTGATGAAGAATAAACTGTACAAATGCAGTGGATCTCTTTTCAAACATGCTCCTGTTCCAGAATTCTAGAATGTAAATACTCTATTCTCAAGAATACTTAGTAGAGACAGAGTGTTTTGACCTGCAGTTTCAACCCTGGGGACATTTTGTGAAAGTATTTTCTATAGCAAGCTCCCTTAGGCCAATTAATTTCTTTGTCAATTTTCTATAGAGCTAACAATTAAATTTTTTTGTTATATCAGTGATTTGATTCATTATTAAAAATGTAATGTTTCTTTGCAAAATTTTATAGTTTTCTGTGTTAGTAAGGTGTAACCTGAACCTCTTTAGTGGATCTGTAATGAGTTTGACTTTGCATTGTTAGTAATTGTCAACTTTATTTGCTTATTTATGTTAATAATAGTCATTCTATTTTTTAAGAAACCTAATAGTTTGAATTTTTTCCTTAGCTCGGAGAATATTAACAGGGTAAAGGCATGGGTTCAGGATACGTGACTAGGTCAGAGTAGCCCTGTTTCTTCCTTATTCTAGCTTATGTTTCAATCGTTAGGCAGCAGCTTTGAGGTATAGTCATCTTTTATATGTATTCCCAGAACACTAGCATTAATGAGTTCCCTGGGATCATACACTGAATTTAATTTCCTGCCTTACAAATGGTACTGCAGATGTTCATATAATAGATCTCTGTATGATGGAGGCTGTATGTTACTTTGCTCAGAGTGAAAAAACCACTTGCATAAGAGCATCTTTTAAAAAAAATTGCTTATACAGTACTGTGTCATGATCGTGACCCTTTATGTGGGCCTATCCAGCTACAGTATGTGGCTATTAGGCAGTTTTCCCAGCCTGAATATATTGAGGTAGGTAAAAGAGGTTACACATCCAGAAATAGCTGTTTCAATATATCTTTGATTATAGACTACAGATAGATGGATATCTTTTTGGATTGGTATGTGTAGAGTACTGAGCATAGTATTATACACACTATATACCTAAAATAAATATCAAATAATAATAGCCTCTTTGACAGCGGGACTGTATGCGGTGCAGTTGTGCAGATGTTATAGTCCCAGGAGTCTCTTAGGTCCACTGAATAGTAGTTCCATTCAGACAGACCGTCTACTCTTGACTTCATCTGAATTCTGGATCTTGCTTTTATAAGATGGGAGCTAAAGTTTCTTAAGAAGAATCACTGTGAAATCATGGTGTAAATTGCATCCTGATATAGGAAAGTTAACTTATTAACTAAAAGTATCGTACTTAAACTTTAAGTACTGCCATTAAAGAATAGCCTCAAGGAAAACATATTGGTTACTTATGTTAGAGTTACATGCCATGTTATTTGTTGAATCACTGCTTATTAAAATGTTTAAATACTCATTGTTTCATAGGAGCCCATAGTTATGTTAGACTACTATGTCATAGGCTTTTCACTCCATTTTTTTCACTAATGAAAGTAGGTTTGTTTGTTTTTGTCCAAAAGAAAAAATTTCAAATAGAGCCTTTTAAAAGTAGGTCACTTAGTTTGTCCCAAAATATCTGAGTCTTAATGATATTGCACCTAAAACTGTAAATTTAAGATTTATTTGCCTAAGAATGATCACCTGCCTTTTCCTTTTTTGGAGAATTAGCCAAAAATAACAAGGATTTTCATAGATATCCCAAATTGCAAATCCTAAATAGACTGCTGCTGTCTCCAGAAGTCTGCCTCGATTTTGCTTTTGTGACATTGTGATTTATAATAAGAAATATATATTTGGTCTTCTTTTTCTAGTCCTGACTCATAACTCCTAAAACCCTTGCAAATTATTAAGTGATGAGAGCTGTAAGGATGTCATTTGTTATGTTTTTGAGGACTTTAGGGAAGCCTCTAGGTAACCCGAGAGAGGGAATGTGTGATTAGGGAGTTGGAACTTGTAGTCCCACCTCTGGACCTCCGTGGAGGGAAATGGGGCTGGAGATTAGGTTCAGTCATCAATGGTCAATGATGTAATCAGCCATGCCAGCGTAATGAAGGCCCCCTAAAACCTCACAGGAATGGAATTTGGAGAGTTCTAAGGTTTGACCACATGGAGATCTGGTGAAAGATTTGTGCCCAGAGGGCATGGAAGTTCCTCTGAGCACATGTCTTGCGTTATGCATCTCTTTTATTGGGCTGTTCCTGAATTATATCCTTTTATAATAAATCAGTAATCTAGTAAGTTGTGGGAGAACTCCATACTGCAAAGCTCTTCCAGCTGCCTTGGATGAGAATAAGACTACCAAAAGATGATCTGCTTGGGAAGAAAAGGCTGGCTAACCTCTTAGAGGAGAAGAGCCCTAAGCACCTTTTTCCTTGGGCTTTTTATTAAGTTTAGCTTGAGTAGGGATGCATATCAAAGAAAGGAGATATGGTTTACAGATAACATTTCTGGGATCACAAGGGTCCTTTTGAGTCAGGGTCTGGTAGACAGAGTGATACCAGTCAGCCATAAAACCTAGGGAAACAAACTCATTTTGTGTTTGGACCCTAAACATTTAGTATACATGAACCTGAGGGCATTCTTAGCAAAGCAGGTTTCATGGGATTTAATGCATTCTTTCTCAGGACTGATTGCCCCTGGAAACTGCCCATTCCAGCACAGGCCTGCACCCACCTCCAGCATTGTTTCAGGCCTGAGTCAGAATGGGGAAGCAAGGCAGCCAAGAGATTAGGAGACTTTTTACAGATAGAATGAGGACAAGTTCTTCCCTGACGGCCCCTTCATGACTGTGCCTGTTGTAGGTTGCTCCTTCCTTGAGGAATCTTACCTGTCATTGACTATCCAGCCATCCTCCAGGGTCCAAGCAGGGTGAAGCGAAGGGGGCAGAGGCTGCACCCCCGCCAGGAGGATAAGTCTCCTTAGTGGCTTATGGTCCCAATGTCTCTTTACTTAGCCCTAGCCTTGGGACCTTCTCACCTGTTGGCGAGGTTACAGCTCATGAAACCAGGCAGGATGGTTCCCTACATAAGTAAAATGTTTCTCTGAGCTCTGTGAGCTGCTCTGGTAAATTAATTGAACCGAGGAGAAAGTTGTAGAATCCTCCAATCTGTTGTTCAGAGAATTGGACAGAAGCCTAGGTGACAACCAGACTTTCGATTTGTGTGTGAAGGGGGCAGTCTTATAAGACTGAGCATCTGATTTTTAGGTAGATAGTATCACAATTGAGCTGAGTTGTGGCATACCCAGTTGGTGTCAGAGAATTGTTTGGTTGTGTGGAAAAAACACATGGGAACTAGTTTCTGAAACAAAGGTGTTAATCTTTTTATATTTTCACTACTTATATAATATCTCCAGAGTAGATTGACTTCTGAATTTACATATGTCCAGTATTATGGTTTTCTTCTGTTACTTAGAATATATTTTGCATTCCTTTTTTCTTAGTAGCAATGGTAATTTTTTCTGGTTCGGTAGATTTCATATTTCCTATCTGTTAATTTTCAAACATTTTTTAAGACCACTTTTTAAAAATAATAGCTTTCAAATTATGTTTCACACCCTTAGGTTTGCACAGTTTTTTCTGTGCCCCTTGTTTGATGAGAGTTGCAAAGACAGAGAGGTGAATGCAGTTGATTCAGAACATGAGAAGAATGTGATGAACGATGCTTGGAGACTCTTTCAGTTGGAAAAAGCTACGGGGAATCCCAAACACCCCTTCAGCAAATTTGGGACAGGTTTGTCAACAGCAGCTTTCATGCATTAGTTCTCCTTGACCTCATTTAAACCCATGGCCTTTTTGCATAGCTTTGTGTTTTACAGTTCAGGGTAGAAAATTTCAGAACTCATTTTTACCTATACGATTTTTTATAAACTCACAGTCTGGTTCTGAGAAGTGGTTGTTATGTCATATCATTGCTTCTTTTATTTCTTAAACCATGCCCCTGTACTTAAAGTATCTGCCTAGTACCAGTGTCGGCATCTATATTTGTGACTCATGACCTAAGATGCAGCTGAAGCTAAAATGTATGGGCTCCATGGAGAAAGTGATAGGTTATTGAGAATAGTGACCAAATATGAAGTGAGTTGGTTGGGTAGGAAGGTATAGAATTGAATTCAGAGATTAGAAACAATAATAATGAAGTTCTAAAAGAAGAATGTCAAACCGGAGTTAGGTGCTTGCATTGGACTTTGTATGTAATACTCAGGATAATATTCTCAAAATTGTGGTAAATGGTTACCTAAGCATTCACTCTGTAGAGGGTTACTCTGGCCATCTCATTCAAATAGAGGCCTAAATGTTTAAGAAGCAGAGTGAATAGAGTTGTGAATAGATATTAACCAGAATTTCAAAGGGAGAACATAGTGGATCTTTTTATTCTAAAGTCCGCTTTCTAATAGAGATTAAAAACACTTTTCCTCCCACCTTCTAAGTTCTTCTAGATGAGCTAATAATCAAGTTCACAGAGACAGATTAATGGGAGAAAATAAAATTTTAATAAATGCATACGGGAAAGTCACATAAGCGTGAAAATTTCAAAAACAATGGGGCAACGTTGGGTATATGTGACAATTTGGACAAAAGAGAAAAAGTGGGGTGAATGAGGTCTTAGATTTCAGAAGCAAGGTGATTTGTAGGTACTTGAGAAGAAGGGAAACACCCATGGCAGGAAGACTCTTGTTAGGCAGCTCAGAAACAATGGGACACAGGGTATCTAGCTAATGGGCCCCTGCCTGAAGCCCTCCTGTTTACCATACTTAATTCAAATTAAGCTAAAACAAAATTCCCTTCTTGGAGTAGGCCTTTCCCTCTAAATCTCATAGGCCAGAAGGGGAAGGGTCAGTGGTTCTTTCTGAGTCTTGTTTCTTAATAAACAGCTTAATATCAATATCCCAAAAGACAGCTTCAGGATGGCAAAACTTTGATCCCGGCACTTCTAAATAGAAGTGCTATTTTTAATGCTCACTTCAGGGCTTTTTGAATCCTGCTGGTCCCATTGCCTTCACCTCTTACCGTCTGCTTTCATGGCAGTCAGCTATGGGGATGGCTCTGTGCGAGATACAATGCTACAGAAGACGCACAAGGCTTCTGCTCTCAAAGTGCTACAGTCTGGAAGGAGATTAGAGGTGGAGATCACAGGGTGTTGTAAAAAACGAAAATTAGTGTGGAGAGTCTTGATTTTATAATTGTACCCGTTTTTTAAATTCAGGGTTTTTTTAACTAAAATTGTTTAAATATTTAATAAGTACTGAAGTATTTAAAGTAAAAAATAAAAAGTCTCTCTCTTCATCTATTCCTGCCAATCACACTTAACAGATGTAATTGTTGTTAACAGGTTGCTTTGATTTTAAAAATACTGCTTTGGGATTATAAAATTACATATAATGAATAGATTGCTTAGTGTACTTTCAAATGTATGCTTACAATCAAACCTTGGTTCTCAGATGTTTCCCATCTTGAATAATCTGGTTCTTGACCAAGTTGTTTGTGGACAAAAAAGTCTCAGTTGTCAAACAAAACTTTAGTTGTCGACAAACCTTTCATGCCGATACTGTATTTCTAATGGGAAAAGAATGATTTGGTTTTTGAACAAATTGCTTCTTGAACAGCCTTCTGGAATAAATTAAGTTTGAGAACCACGGTTCCATGTATTATGTAAGTTAACTTAAGAGACTTTTAAAAAAGACTATAAAGAAAGCTTTCTGAGGATTTCCCGCCAAGATGGAGGCATAGATAGAAACCCTTTGCTTCCTTGCACAACCAAAAGGAGGATAACAACCAATCTAAAATCAATAAACAACCAGAAGTGCCAGAAAATCAAACTACATGGAATTCTGACAACCAGGGAATTAAAGAAATGGTCTAACAGACCAACCAGACCAGTAAGATGGGCAGACAGAGAGAACCTGTGTCAAGGTGGCGGACAGTGTGGGCGGGGCTGGCTGAAGGTGAAACTGAGACTCAAAGCTGACTGTGGACTACGGGGGTTCCGCAGTGGAAAACACTCCCAGTCTCACACGAGAGTCCATTGGAAAGTGCGCTAGAGTCAAGCAGGCAAGCCACCCTGTCTCCTTTCTGGCTCCTCACCCATAGACAGCGCGGCAGCACAGCAAGGACAGTTGCTCTGCCCTGTGGAACACCTAAGGCCCTGCCCCCTTACAACTTATCAGGTGCCCTGAGACAAAGAAATAGGCCCAAATGAAAGAACAGAGCAAAACTTTAGAAAGAGAGCTAAGCAATGAGGAGACAGCCAACTTATCTGATGGAGAGTTCAAAGTCCTGGTAATCAAAATGCTCACAGAATTCATTGAGCTTTGTCCCAAAATGAAAGAGCAAATGAAACATACCTAAAGTGAAATAAAGCAAAATATTCAGGTAACCAACAGTGACAGGAAGGAAACCAGGACTCAAATCAACAATTTGGAATAAAAGGAAGAAATAATCATTCAACCAGAACAGAATGAAGAAACAAGAATTCAAAAAAATGAAGAGAAGCTTAGGAACCTCTGGGATAACCTGAAACATTCCAATATCTGAATTATAGGGGTGCCAGAAGGAGAAGAAAATAGGAAGAAGTTGAAAACTTATTTGAACAAATAATTTAGGAAAAATTCCCCAATCTGGTGAAGGAAATAGACTTCAAGGAAGTTCAGGAAGCCCAGAGAGTCCCAAAGAAGTCAGACCTAAAGAGGAACACACCAAGGCACATCATCATTTAGTTACCCAAGGTTAAAGATAAAAAATCTTAAAAGCAGCAAGAGGAAAGGAGAATGTTACCTGCAAAGGAGTTCCCATAAAGCTATCAGCTGATTTCTCAAAACAAATGTTACAGGCAAGAAGGGGCTGGAAAGAAGTATTCCAAGTGATGAAAGGTAAGGACCTCCATCCAAGATTGCTCTGTCCATCAAAGCTTTCATTTAGAATGGAAGGGCAGATAAAGTGCTTCCCAGGTAAGGTCAAGTTAAAGGAGTTCATCATCACCAAGCCCTTATTGTACAAAATGTTGAAGGGACTTATCTAAGAAATTGAAGAAGATCAAAAACTATGAACAGTAAAATGACAACAAATTCACAACTATCAACAAATGAACCTAAAAACAACAAAAACAAAAACTAAGCAAACAGCTAGAACAGGAACAGAATCAGAGGAATGGACATCCCATGGAGGGTGTTCAGTGGCGAGGGGGAGAGGAGGAATAGCGGGGGAAGGTACAGGGAAGAAGCAGCATAATTGGCAGGCATAAAATAGGTGGGGAGAGGTCAAAAATTGTGTGGGAAACAGAGAATTCAAAGAACTTATAAGTGCAACCCATGGACATGAACTAAGGGGGGAAGGAATGCTGGAGGGTTGGGGGTACAGGGCAGAAGGGAGATAAAGGAGGAAAAATTGGGAAAACTCTTAATAGCATAATCAATAAAATATACTTAAAAAAAGAAAGCTTTCTTTTAGTTTGGATACTGTGCTCTTATATACCCAGTAACAGCCAGGGAATTAGCATACCTTTACAGAATTAGAAGAAGTTTTAAAAATTGCAGTTAGAGGCGGTGATTATATTCCTTAGATTTATATACTTGGCACTCAGTATCAGTATCATTGCTAAGGTGAATACTTTCATCCCTAAAATGTTTGTGTAATGCTGATTTGTTTGAAAAGTGGCTTTGCTAGAAAATGTCAGCGTACGAAGGATATCAGGAAGAGAATGTGAGTTAAAAAAATTGTTGTCAAAATTATTATACCCAAGTGATTGTTGTCCTTTAAGTAGTCCGTTCGGTAGGTTAGATACTTACACCAACAATGCTGCCATTGTGCAGAACGTGTTGGAGCTCCTCTTTGGGAGTTGCCCTCTTTCAGGAAGCCTCACTGGTGACAAGTCATAACCAGCATAATCAAGAAGCAGCCACAAATCTTCCAGAAATAAGTCTAGTGAATAGGTGAGTAATATTACTTTTTGTCACAAGCAAAGAAAAATATTAAAATGTCCTAAGGAGCAGTTTCAGTAGTGGTTGGCAAGGAGAAACATTGAATGGCCATTCATGTATGGGTGGGGTTGGAGGGCATATTGGTTTTTGTAACCACTAATAAGGCCAGGCAGTTAGTCAGCGAAGGATGAAGTAATATAAACAGCTAGGAGATGAATAAGCCAGTCTTAATACAACAGGACAGAAAATGTGATTTAAGTAGTGCAAATGCCAAGTTACCTTGGCATTCTTTCTGATTTTAGAAATAAAAGCTAACATTGAATTTTTTGGAGTAAAGTCAGAAACATTTGAAAATATATGAAAGCTTTAGCCCTAGAAATTATTTATACTGAAAATTTTGTAAAAGTGATCCTTGAGGAAGAGTCTGTCAAAAATTCATGCTTAATTTATTTCTGTTACTTTTGAGTGACTTTAGATGTTTATGTGAGTGTGAGCCATTTTGCCCATCAAGGGATTATGATTTATTATTTTAATATTACCAGTATTTAAATATAAAATATCTTAAAAGAATGTTTAAATAATATTTACATAAATATATCAGGGAAAGCTGGGTATGTTTAAATGAACAAAATCCAAGTATTGTATTATTTATTTTTAAGAAAACCTTATGATGTTTGTCCATTACAGTGGTTTCTCATACTTCAAAAATAGTATATAGATCAGTAGCTTTAAAACTGTTTTTTAAACAATGTACAGTAAGAAGGATGTTTTACTTAGCAATGCAGAGCACACAGATGTGTGTTTGTGAAACCAGCTGAAACAAAAGTTTTACCAAACAATAGCTATCTTACATCTTGGGATGTAGTCTGATACCCTCTGTTATATTGTTTCTTTTTTAAAAATTCTGGTCTGCCAATTCATTAAACTTACTTCATTACTATTGAGTGGGTCCCAGTCCACAGCTTAAGTAAATAAAAATCATAGGCAGTCATTTCAGTAAACAGAGAAAAAAATTTGATAAAACTCAGCACTCATTCATGAACAACAAGAAAACAAAAACCAAAAACTCTTGTTCTGTTAAAAACCTATGTCAAACATCATGATTAATGAAGTTTCAAAAGGATTTCCATTGAAAGTCAAAAACAAAACAAGGATACCCTCTACTCATTTTTTTGTTCAACTATACTATAGGTACTAGTTATTGCAGTAAGTTAAGGGGGAAATGTGATATATAAAAGGTGGAAAGAAAGCAAAAGAAAACTTTGCTTTTTTCCCTATGATATGTCTGCATGAGAATATTCAGGAAAACCTTCAGATCAACCATTAAACACAAGATAATTTACCAGATAATTTAAAAAAAGAGAAACACACTAAAATTGTGTTCTTCATAGAAAGCAATCATATACCATATGATCCAAAAAGGATCATATACCATAAACAAGTGGGATTCGTGCTAGGGACGCAAGGGTGGTTCAACATCCTCAAAACAATGTGATTCATCACAACAACAGAACCAAGAATGAAAATCGTATGATTATCCCAGTGGTTGCAGAAAAGCATTTGATAAAATTCCATGTCTATTTATGCTAAAAACGCAACAAAATGGGTATAGAAAGAAAGCCTCAACTTGATAAAGTCTATGCGTGACAAGCCCACAGCTAACATCATCCTCAACGGTGAAATGCTGGAAGCTTTTCATTTAGGGTCAGGAACAAGACAAGGGTGCTGACTCTCACCACTACTATTCAGCATGGTGCTGGAAGTACCTAGCCATACCACTGAGATAGAAAAAGAAATAAAAGGCATCCAAACAGGAATGGAAGAAGGAAAACTGTCACTACTTGCAAATTACATACTGTATGTAGGATACCCTAAAGAATCCACCAAAAGATGATAGAATTCAGTAAAGTAGCAGGGTACAAAATTAACTTACAGAAATCTATTGTGTTTCTGTACGCTCACAATGAGCAACCAGAAGAAGAAATGAAGAAAGCAGTCCCATTTACAATTATATCAAAAAGAATGATGTACTAGGAATAAACTTAAGCAAGGAAGTGAAAGACTCTGAAAACTGTATGACATTGAAGAAAGAAATTGAAGAGGCCACACATAAATGGAAGGATATACAGGCTCATGGATTGGGAGGATTAATATTGTTAAAATGATCATACACAAATTCACAGATTCAGTGCGATTCCTATCAAAATACTAATGTCATTCTTCTCAGAGCTAGAACAAATAATCCCAAAACTTGTATACAATCACAAAAGACCTCAACTAGCCAAAGTAGTCTTGAAAAAGAAGAACAGAGTTGAAGCGTCCAACTTCCTGATCTCACACTGTGCTACAAAGTTATAGTATTCAGTACGCATATAAAGCAATATGGTAGCAGCACAAAAACAGACACATAGATTAATGGAACAGAATAGAGTCCAGAAATAAACCCTTACTTAATATGGTCAACTGATTTATGACAAAGAAGATAAAAATACACATTGGAATAACAACAGTCTCTTCAACAAGTATTGTTGGCACAGCTACATGCAAAAAAAAAAAAAAAAGAAGAAGAAGAAGAAGCAACTGGACCACAGTCTTAAAGAACAGGAAAAACTCAAAGTGGGTTAACTTGAAATTCCTCTTGGAGGTACACAGGGAATAGTGAGTATAATCCCAGGTGCCGGCCATGCGCTCTCCATGCCTCATAGCCATGCCTCACAAAATTGAGGAAATCAAGGACTTCCTGCTCACAGCCAGGTAAAAGGATGCCAAATCTGTTAAGATCAAGAAAAGTAAGAACAATGTGAAGTTTAAAGTCTGATGCAGCAGATTCTTTTTTACCTTGGTCATCACAAAGAGAAGGACAGGAAACTGAAGCAGTCCCTACCCCAGGTTTGGCAGTGAAGGAGCTGAAATGAGCCAGACACACTGATCTGTATTAAAATGCTTCAAAATTTTAAAAAATGGGTTAAAGACTTACATGGAAGGCCTGAAACCATAAAATTCCTAGAAGAAAACAAAGGAAGGATCTATTTGATGTCGGTCTGAGTAATATCTTTTGGCTACATCTATTTCAGCAAGAGAAAAAAAGCAAAACTAAACAAATAGGACTACATCAAAGTAAAAAGCTTCTGCACAGTGAAGGAAACCTTCAACAAAACATAAAGTGGCCTACTGAATGGGAGAATGTATTCACAAATGATACACCAGTAAGGGGTTGATATCCAAAATGTATAAGAAACTCATACAACTTGACAAAAAAATAAAGGATCCAATTGGAAAATGGACAGAGGACATGAAAAGACATTTCACCAAAGGCATACAGATGGCCAACAGACATAGTAAAAGATGCTCAACTTCACTAATCATCAGAGAAATGCAAATTAAAACCATTATGAGATACCACGTCACACCAGTCAGAATGGCTACCATCAATAAATCAATAAATAACAAGTGCTGATGAGGATGTGAAGAAAAGGGAATCCTTATACACTGTGGAGGGACTGAAAACTTGGGCAGCCCCTATGAAAAACAGTATGGAAATTCCTCTAACTAAAATAACTATTCCATATGACCCTGGCAGTTCACTTCTGGGCATTTAGCCAGTAAGCAAAACTGCTGATTTAAAAATTTATATGCACCCGTATGTTCATTGCAGCATTATTTACAATAGCCAAGATATGGAAGCAACCTAGTTGTTCATCGACAGATGAGTGGCTAAAGAAGATGTGATATGTATATTTATTCCATATATAATAATTTCAAGTAACTAACTATAGATACATCCATCTGAACCTTCGGAATCCTGGGTTTTTAGAGAACCTGTAAGATTTTCATGATTATAACTATCATAACTATTATAACTTGACCGTTTCCTGAGAACTTTATAAGATACACAGTTGAGATAGCTGTAGTTTCTCAAACAGATTTTTAAAACTTCAAACTTAGTCTTTCCCACAGAATGTAAGAAGTAGATGGCTGACTTCAGGAAGATAAATTCTATTTCCTTGAAAATCAGTATATATGTTAATACCTGAGTTTCTAAGCTTTTTAAAAAATAGAATTTAAGTTGTTATCATGAACATATAAAGTAGCGTTTACTGAGCTTCACAATTTATAAAACCCCATTCTTATCCATTATCACTTTTCGTAAGTCACAAAGTTCAGATGCTATACTGAGCCTTAACATTGATTATTCATTTAGTCCTCACAGCAGTCCTGTGACATTGGTTCTGTTATTCTTATTTATAAATCAGGAAATGGGTTTATAGAGGTTAAGAAACTTGCCTGTGTCTGGTAACTGGGAAACCAAGGAGTCAGGGATTGAGCCCTTACTCTTAACAATTAGGCATGTATCCACATTACCCCTATTTTACAGATAAAATAAATGAGCCCTTGGAGATATTTGGAGACTTTTCCAAGGTTGCTTAATTAGTATGTGATGGAGCCAGGACAAGAAATCCTGAATGTCCCGTGCACCCAGCCAGTGCCCTCTGCCAGCAGGCTCAGAGTGGCAGTCTCAATGGGTCAGCAACCCCGATACCCTGAGTCCACTGTGGGAGCTCACTGGAATGATGACAGAGCCAGAGAGGTAGGAATCAGGATTTTGGTAGCAGCATTTTAATTTGATACAAATGACCCAGCTGAATTAGCACTAAATTAGGACAGTATGTGTCTAGAGACTGAACTGGTATTTGTTATCCTGGCCATATTCACATTGTTCTCTATACGTGCATTCTTAGGTGGAGGAAAGTCATCTGGACCTTTTAACTGAGCTTTTCTTCCCTACTTTACTGCCACGGTTTCTGTGACACACTCAGAAGCTCGGAGTCCCTCCTACAATTCAGATCATAGCAGTGGTAGCTGCTGTTTATTGTGTGTATTTTCTGTGATACATCAAGTGTAATGTTAAATACTTTTAACATTTTTACAGATGTATTGCTGGTCCTAAAAGAGATCAGTACAAACGCATTTGCCAGACTATGCTCTACACTACTTAAACATGAACATTACAAATACAGTGTGAGCACCTGATGTGTACTTTTCCCGTTGCGCTTGCCTCCCTGCTCCTGACAGAAAACCACTGTTATCTGGAGGGCCTTTTCCTCTTTCTAATTCTTAAGTTTGGTGATTACTGTTCCCATGTTTTTTTAAATAAAAACATTGCTAGTCATGCATTTGTCTCTGAGCAATATGTTATATAATTTTTTTAACTTCATAAAAATGGTATTTTATTGTGAGTAATCTATGTTACTTGTATTTTTTTTTCTTTAATGTTACATTTTCAAGAGTTATCCATATTGGTGAGTGTGCTTTTGATAGTTTTTTTTATTTTCATTTTTTGCTGCTATTTGAATAATTAATTGAACCATGCACCACTATTCATCATTTTCCTGTTAATGGAACAGTGCTGCTGTGAGCCATCCCCCTACACGTTTCCTTGTACACAGTTTCTAGGGTACTAGGAGTGGAATTACTGTAGAGTAGGACATGTACATCTTCAGATTTAACAGATACTGTCTAATTGTTTCCTATAGAGAGCTATTCAGTTTGCGTTCTTCCGTGCAGTGTCTGAGTTCTCATTTCTCCATGTCCCTGAATAGCACTTGGTATCATCAGACTTTCTGTTCTCTTTATTGGATGTTAAATATTGCCTTATGCTTTTTTACATGTATTTTTTCCTAATTCCATGCAAGCCTGCCAATGTCAGGATAAGAGAGTGAGCCTCAGAGAAGTTGAATGACTTGTGCAAGGCTCTACAACTGGAAGGGGGCTTATCCTGGACCAGAGGATAGCTCCGCCGACACCAAAACCTGTGCCTGCTCCTCTGTGCCTCCTTACCTGGGCAGGGAATCATAGTACTGACAGCAGTAGAGTCCACTCAGTCATTTGTGGACCAGCGATGAAATTCTGTCCTGCTTTTTCTTTTGTTTCCTCCCCTATTTCTTAACTTCCAATGGCTAGCTTTCCTGTTTTTAGAAAAGAGAATTATTATAAAAGGGTTAGTAAACAATAGCAAACCTGGCTCCCACCCATTTGTATCTGGTATCCATGTGTCTCTCTCAGTGTATTGAGAGCTGACTGTTCTGACCCCAAGAGAGTCATAGTGGAGGACCTTTTCTTCTTTCTAATTCAGGAGCTTCTAAGGATACAGAACTGCCATTCTGGGATGTGTTTCTAAATGGACCAACATTTCCTTTTTGTCGTCATGTATTAGGAAGACAGAAAACATCCAGGCAGCAAACAAATGAGCATGCAGATTTGCAGAATTGTATCTATTTGTGGCTAAAAGCTACTTTTGAAGACAAATGCGGTTGTCCCGAGTTATCTGTCTTGCCAGAGATCTGGTATCATTAGATTGTGTACCGTAGGTGAGCCAGATAGCTGTTGGCAGTGGCACCTTTGGCTCATTTTTCATTTAACTTTTTATTGAAGTATAATAAATGTATAGAGGAGTATGTTGATTTTGATAAATTGTTTTTACTTTTGCTGCTATTTGAAGAATCAAATAAATATGCCAATATTATTTATGTATAACTAGTTGAATTTTCAAAACCTGAGCATGGCATGGAATCGGCACCCAATCAAGAAACAGAATGCTACCAGCACCTCACCAGCCTTCTTTGTACCCCTTTGTAGTCACTGTCCACTCCTGGGGGTAACCTCTGTCTGCCTTCACATAGCCCGGATTAGTTTTTGTTTTATGTAAATGAAATGATACAGTGTATATACTCTTTGTGTCTAGCTTTTCTCATTCAACATTAAAGTTGGGAAGTTCGTCCATACTGTTCCATATAAATGTTCATTCTCGTTGCTTTATAGTATTCTGCTGTGGTCTTTTAGTTCCTTTTATTATAATTGTCAGTATTTTGCCAGTGATCCATGTTTTAAGTGTTTAGAGTATATTCCTGCTTTATCTCTGTATTTTAAAATCTCTGTACTTTTTAAAAAAGATAAAGAGCGGAGATTAGAATGGTAAGATATTCAGATACATTCAAATCAAAGCAGAATGAGCTACAGCTGGTTAACCTGAAAGAATTTTAAATTCTAGATGGACGCCATCATCTTGGTCTTCATAAACTTTGATTTGAGATTTTTTTTATAACTAGAATATTTGCTACATTGTGAATAGGCAAATCAGATCACATTTGGACTAATAATCCGATTTCTCTATTATCACATTTATAGTCAGTTGAAATGAAACTTAATTTCCCCAGATTTGGGTGTCCCAGTGTGCTGATATTTGTCCAAATATTGTAGGAATCTGAGCTTGGTGGTGTAAATGGCTAAGAGCTCTCAGCCTAGTCCCTCTGGAACAGAGGCTTTTAGAGTCTTCATTTAGTGGAACAAGGAAGCACCATCAATGCTCAAGTTTCACTGTAAAATCAAGAGAACTTCAAGCCATTACCCAGCAAAGAGCATTTTTTTCCCTGAAGAACTGGGACTTGGGGTACTTTTAGGAAATCTGAGTCCTGTAGGAAGAGTGAGGGGATGTCCCAGGACTCCACATAGAGCCGATCTGGAATCGAAGTGGATCTTAATGAGAAACTGAGAGGACTAGTTAAGAACCTGGAAACTTGACGAGCAGGCTCCTGCTAGTAAAGATGACTACCTTTGGTTGCTTTGTAACTAGAAAAAGGTTAATGAGTACTTGCACACACTCTGTACTAGATCTGTTGATGGGAGCATCCTGGGGCATGAATCTTGGCTCACAGTACTTTGCAGCTAGCTTGCTGGGTCTAAAGACTGGGTCTGAGATTGCCATCTGGTGGCTCTCCCTGGATATCCACGTTAGTGAAGGGGGGACTCCTGATGTCAGTTCATCAACCATTATGGTAACCCAAAGAGGAAAATTATAGCAAGAACATGTTCTGCCATAGTTTCATCTCTGCAAATGAAAGACAGGGGCTCACTTAAGCAGGAACAATAATAAAAGTTATGCTACATAGGATCTTAGGATATTGCTAGTCAAGATGGCATTTGTAGAGCGACAACAATCATTGAAACTCCATCTCTCAGTCTTTGCATTGCAGGATCTTTATTAAAAAAGTAGTACTTAGACAGTTTGGCTGTTTGCTTTGACCTGCATATTTCATCCTAATTTGATTAGTTATTTGATTTCATAAGAGATCTCATAGCAGTAGATCACTTGAGACTTACAAAAATAGCATTGAATCCTATTTTTACTAGTCTAGATCAAATTCATAAGAATTTACATCCCAGATTTAATGCTTCAGCCAAGAATAGTACGTTTATTTCCACAAGTAACTTGGCAAGTTCCAAAAAGATTCCTTAGTGACTGTTTAATTAGTTATGGAGCACATAGGGAATTAAAGTAAGTATGAATGAAGGCCATGTGGATCTCATTTTGTCTTACAAGTGCTCATAATGCCTACTGTCTCACAGGGGTTTTAAGAAGTATAATTTTTATAAAGGACTTTAAGTTCCCCGGGAGAAAATTCTCTATAGTTTAAAATGTTACAAGTTTGTACTATATTGTCTTTTTTTTTATCCAGCTTCCATTCAAACATATTTGACTAATCATTGTGTGTGTTAGCTTGAACTCTGTTTTTTAAGTCCACATATTTTGCTTTTTCTAAGTAATGTTTTTCCTCCCTTTTAGGTAACAAATATACTCTAGAGACTAGACCAAACCAAGAAGGCATTGATGTCAGACAAGAGCTACTGAAATTCCATTCTACTTACTATTCATCCAACTTAATGGCTATTTGTGTTTTAGGTCGAGGTAAGAATCCTTACAATTTTTTCATTGAATTGGATAATGAAATTTTGCATTTTGGCTTTTTCAAAGTATTTGGAAGAAGGATATAATAAGATATTACTTTTTATCTGCTCAGAGTCTTTTGGAAATGATTTCCTTGTAGAAAAAGAGCTAGTGCAATTTTCAATGGAGAACCGAAGGAAATATAAATTAATCATAGGTGTCCTAGGCATATAAAACAAGGAAAAGAAATATAAAGGAAAAGAGTGACAGAATTGACCTGATAACAACTCAAAAAACTAGAAATAATATTAAAAGACAGATGGTGATAATCAGGGAAAGCTTTGAAGTTTAAACCAAAGGTTTGATTTTTTTAATGCAAATTAACTAATAATATATTGTTTCCTTCTATCAAATTACCATAATTTCGTTTCTGGTTTTGTTGTAATACTCATTGTGGAAGAGAGGTATGCTTTTGTATTGGTGGTGGCATGTACAATTTATACAGTTGTTCCACACTTTCCGGAGGACGGTTTAACAAGATGTATAATTACCTTTAAAAAGAACATGTGGGCCTCCCGGTGCTTACCACAGGCTGTGTTCTTACACGGACTGTAGAGACAGAGGAGGCAGAGCAAACCCCACACACCGCTCAGCCCCTGCCCTTTGCCTGGTCTGTCTGCATTGGGAATGGGAAGACATGGGGAGAAAAAAATGTACTTTTCTACCTTTACAAGAGCGGTCCAAGGAAGTAATCAGAGTTGTCCTAACAGGTGACGTACAAGGATTTTGTGTGTGTGTGTGTGTGGGGGGTCAATATAATACTTATTACAGAAAAGAGAGAAACAATCTAAATGTTTAAAATAGGAGATTGGCTAAAATAGTGATGTTATAGCAAAATAATAGAGCTTTTATAGAAAATAGTATTTCTTCTCTCACTTTCCTCCTTCCTGCTTTATTTTTCTTTATTTTTTTCTTTATTTTTCTTTATTACCACCTGAAATATTAAATATTTGTTTATTGTTATCTACCAGAATCTTAGTTAATTGAGAAAAGAAACCGTTCTGTCCATTGCTTTGTCCCCAGTGCCTTGGGTGGTGCTTGGGGACAAAATAGAAAACAGATCACTCTGTAAAAACACTGTGTGCTATGTGATCCCACTTACGTATGCAAAAAATTCTAATAGACATAAGTGGGAGACCCAAGAGAAAGTAGAAAGACGTGTACCAGAAATTTGATAACATGGGAGAGTAGTTAAGCACTCGTCCTCTAGAGAGGATGTCCGACAGCTCATGTTTGAGTTCCAAATGTACTCTTCATTCAGTCGTGTGGCCGTGAGCTAGCAAAGTTACTCCAATTCTCTGAACTTCAGTTGTTGCATTTGTAAAGTGGAGGTGGTACCTCATGCCTGTTGTGAGGTTTAATTGAGATAATGTAGAAAAAGCATTCAGTGTAGTGCCGGGCACACAGCAAATGCTCCGTGGATGGTGGCTTCTCTTAGCACTCCGTAATCATGTGATTATGGATGGCTTTTGTTTTCTTTTTGCTTTTGTTTTTCTATGTTTTCTGCTATTAACAAATGTTACTTTTATAGTTAGAAAATAAATTTTATATGTATATATTTTTTAATTTGACAATAGCAGTCAAGATATAAAATAGGTCCAAGAAGAGACTGCTAATAAAAAAAAAAGTATAATTCTATGTGTTTTCTAAGTGGAGGTAGCTCTAGAGTGTTAAATATTATTGGAATTTAGAGCCTAGTCCTGGGGATAGATGCTTAAGCTGCATTTTTGTCTGTGTCACGTTGAGAAAAAAATGTGATTTCAATGAGCACTTACTGGACAGGTTAATGTAGCAGATGAATCAGACATCAGACATGAGCGCTGCCCTCAGTATTCTTGTTCTAGTGGCAGTGACAGAGTAGTGTCTAAAAGAAACAACATTTCCAGTTCCTCATTGTATACACATCGCTCTCCCAGTGTGACTGACCTGCGTGCTAAGGGGCCTAGGAGAGGCGTGCTAACAGTACAGAGGTGTTAAGAGGAAGCAGGATCTCTTGGAGGCTTAATAGATAATCTGTTCCTCCTTCCAGGAGGAGGGGAGAGGAAGAGTTACCATGTGGAAGGTTCTTTGTTCTCCTCAGGGGCCATCTCTCTAGTTGTGTCCGCACATGGACACTTGGCATTAGGTACCTTTCAAGTATAGACGCTGGGATGCCAAGTCCTGATGATGTAAAAGTGGATGAGACCCAGTTCTCTGATCGCTGGTAGCCCACAGCTTAATGGTGAAGACAGACTATACAGCATTGTACAGCTGCTTTTCCTTTAAAAAACTGCATTGTGAATTTATACTTTTAGGCTAGAAATACTCAAAAGGCACACCTGGTAGAACCTTGCTGTAAAAGGCTTTGCCATCATCAGCACTTCATGTCAACAAACCTTTGTTGGCTGCCCACCTTGTTTCATGTCACATGACCCATCTATCTGTGTCTATGTCAGAGATGTCACTGACATCGCTCACTCCAAATATAGCTGGCCAGTTCCCAGATTCACTTGTCATGTAACACGCAGCCACTGGTCTGCCTTTTATTTGGCTCTGAACATTTTGGGGTCCTTCATACATGTCAAAAAAATCAAAGTAAAAATAATGTATGTTTTGTAAATAAAATTCAAATGCTCACATTTATAGGCTAGAAGAGAATTTCATACATATAAAGGCAGTTCTCAAATAGTGATTAAGTGCTCTCTAAAAAGTTCATGGAAAAGTTCAAAATGGGTCATAGAGTATCAAGGGAAATTTCTTATTTGATCCAAATGCTTCTTGACAGTAACAAGTGATGAATGTTTATACCATTTATAAGTAACCTATTTTTAAGGAGACAGAATCAAGGTGAATGGTTATCTTGTTAATAAAAAGATAACCTTTTTTTCCTTTTTCCTTTTTAGAATAATAGTAATGTCTATACATGGGAAAGTTTTCATTTGACACTGAAAGGTTTAAGATGGAAATCAAGTTGTTCTTCCTCATCCCCTCCTATGACCTCTATACCTTCCCCTCAAAGATAGTCAGCCACCTTCATTAAAAAAATAAAGAAAAAAAAGATAGTCACTTATGGCATTTCTTATACTTGTAAAGTAGAATTTTGTTAATATACTTACATTTATGTATGTTAGTTAAAAAATTAAATGAACCCTGGCCAGTGTGGCTCAGTTGGTTGGAGCATTGTCCCATAACCAAAAGGTTGCATATTTGGTCACTGGTCAGGGCACATGCCTGGTTTATGGATTCGATCCCCTGTCCAGGTGCATACAGGAGGCAACTAGTGGGTACTTCTCTCTCACATCAACGTTTCTCTCCCTTCCTCTCTCTAAAAGCAATGGAAAATGTCATTAGGAGATGATAAAAAAAATTAAATGAGATTATATCACATGGCATTGTTTTGTAGCCTGTTAATAGATCTTTGAGATATTTTTATATTAGCATATGCAGATCTCTTCCTCATTAAGGGCTACATAAAATTCTAATGTGCAGATATTTCATAACATCCAGACATTGGTAGAGGTTTAGGTCATTTCCTGTTTTTGTTGTCATAAACAGTGCTGCAGTGAACATGTTATAACTTTATAAGCTTTTGTGAGTACAACTCTATAAAAAAATACAGGTAAGTAATAGGATAGGAAGACTTGATTTAAGTGGCCACATAATTTTATCAATGATAAAAGTCTTTGAGTGAGTTTGGCATATTACAGTAAAGAGTAATTTAGTGTTAGAACTTAGAAGAGACTCGTGATCATCCCACCCAGTTTTCTTTTCCTACAGAACCAGGAGTGGTTAACCAGTTGTCCAAGTAGTCAGTTGACATGGTTGCTTGGTAAAGCTGGGGTTAGAATCCAGGTCCCCTGATCCCCAGCCACCCAGCATCCTTTTCACATTTTATACTATTTCCCCATAAAATCAATCACTTACAAACTCTTAACATTTGACTTTTAACAATGGCTGTAGACTTGTCTCAGTTTACAAAGTGAATATCCCATCTGTCAGCTGATGGTCTAGTATAGGAATCATAGATAAAATAGTCAGTTTCCAGACATGTGAGGTATAGTCATTATTAATATTATTTAACAGCGTTAGAGGTTATATAGGCATTGGTAGGACTTAACTGAGTGCTTCAATTTTATCTGAGGCAGGGTTTTGTTTTTTTTTAATTCAACATTTTCATTTTAATAGTCCTGAGGTTTTTAGGAGATCTTAAGTTTCCTCACCCCCACCCCAGCTTCATTGAGATGTAACTGACATACAACATGTGTAAGTTTAAGGTGTGTGATGTGATCGTATATATGTATATGTGATCTTAAGGTCTTAAACACAACTTGTTATATGTTACGACTAGATTAAATTCTGTTTTCCTTATCTCTTTTCTTGTAGAATCTTTGGATGAGTTGACTAATCTGGTGGTAAAGTTATTTTCTGAAGTAGAGAACAAAAATGTCCCATTGCCAGAATTCCCCGAACACCCTTTCCAAGAAGAACATCTTAAAGTAAGTGCATGTGTTTCTGGTTTTGCTGTGTTTTTTAAATTTATGGACTTATATGAGTGGGGACCCCCAAAAATTGAACTTATAAAAAATTGTGTATTTCTTACATGTATAAACTTCAGTTACCTTCAAAGTACTCTCTATTTGATGCAGTATACCTGTGGAGACATTTTTTCCCACTGCTGAAAACAGTTTTTGGACTCCTCAATTTTGATGCCTTTTAGTTGCTTCTGCCACTGTTTGTTTCCCTTTGAGGACTTTTTTCATCCAAGGAAACAAAAAAAATAAGTCTCTCAGGGTGAGATTGGGTGAATAGGGATGGTGGGGCTCAGGGGTCATGCTGTTTTTGGTCAAAAACTGCTGAATACTCAGCACAATGTGGGCAGGTGCACTTGTAAGTCACGCGTCATGAAATGGGCAAATATGCTGAGGGAGCTTTCAAAGAAATCCACTGAAGCTGAATGCAACCTCTCACAACAACGCCACTGATACACTGATACACATGTGTTCCTAAAAGTGTCCTAGCAGGAGAAGCCTGTACCACAAGGGGCCCTCCTCCAGAAGATAATTCTGAGCTTTTTTGGTCCCTCTCCTATATACCTAGTTTACCAAAGAGTACATGGAAATTTTTGGAGGTTTTATTATTTATATAGTTTCTAATATTTATCTGGAAAGTCAAATCAATTTCATATTATTAGGGACATGTGCCACCAAAGAGATATCAACATAATCTGATCTTTGCATGCTAAAGGTAGTTTTGAGAGCTATAACCTTGGTGGACTGTAAAAGCTAGAATCCAGTGCCAGAAGGAAGCATCTGGAAGGATTAGCTACATGGTCTGGGGACAAAACATGAGCTTTATACCAACTCTAATGACATCTCACCAAAAAAGAGGCCAGGTGACTATTTCTTTATGGTCAGTGTGATTTTCTTCAGCAATAGAGTCTGTCTTGAATTTGGAATTCTTCCATGAAAATAAGTATTCTTCATAGTTTATAAATATTTTATTCAGTGGGAGTTGTATACAGCTAATCTTTTGTGATTTGTTTTTTTCCCCTCCAGAAAATTTATAAAATAGTACCTATTAAAGATATTAGGAATCTTTATGTGACATTTCCCATACCTGACCTTCAGAAATACTACAAATCAAACCCTGGTCATTATCTTGGTCATCTCATTGGACATGAAGGTCCTGGAAGTCTGTTATCAGAACTTAAATCAAAGGGTAAGTCACTAGGGTACCAGCTTCTGAGTATAGTACCACACCATATCTTTTTGCTCTGGCTCTCGTTTTCTCTTAAATATTTTCTTGTGAAAGAACATTTTTGGATTAGAGGCTGTTTGGGGTTTATGGGAGAGAAAGAGGTGATGGTTGTTAAGTGTGCTTAATTTTTGCTTTGGATTTTTTTTTATATATATAGAGAAAGGGAAAGAGAGGGAGAGAAACATCGATGTGTGGTTGCCTCTTACATGCCCCCTTCTGGGGACCTGGCCAGCAATCTAGGCATGTGCCCTGATTGGGAATTGAACCTGCAACCCTTTGGTTCACAATCCGGCACTTAATCCACTGAGCCATGCCAGCCAGGGCTTTGCTTTGGATTTTTAATTTTTTTTTCATAATTTATTTTACCCTTCAGCATTGAGCAGTAAAGGTTAGGCATTTCATAAGATATTTTGGTACTTTTTAAAAATTTATAAAGAGGTTAAAAAGCATAAACTCACATTGGATATTTTTTCCCATTTCTGTGAAATGTCAGTACCCATTGTTTATTTGCCTGCTCATAACCTTCAAACCAGAGAATGTAGTAGGATCTAGTCAGTTAATGATTTCCAAGGCCCCTCTCAGTTCAGACTTGCTTTACATAACACTTACACACAGTATCAGACTCTTGACTTGGGAACTGACTTGAGGGGTCCTAAAGAGAGCTTCCAACCCCGCAAAAATCCCTTGACTCTTCCGCAGTATCTGAAATTGCTTCTCTGAGCTTTTTCTGTGTGTGTGGGTTTTTTTTTTTTTTTTTTTTTTTGCAGTCTTTTCTGTAAGAGGTCCATTCTAATCTTTTGGGAATATACAACATGAATTTTTAAAAAAATTCCCTGTCCTAAAAGAGACTGTACATGCAATTATGTTATTTCTGTTGAATGTTACAGGCTGGGTAAATACTCTCGTTGGCGGGCAGAAGGAAGGAGCCCGAGGTTTTATGTTTTTTATAATTAATGTGGATTTGACTGAGGAAGGATTATGTAAGTATTGACTTTTTTTTTGTTTTTGAATGAAAACTGACTTAGTGTGATTTACTTTTTTTAACTCCTTTATGCTGTGGATCTGTTTTATGTTGTAAAGCTATAAAATGTGTACACTTTCTCCACTGTATTTTTCATTTGTAATGTGCCCTTCATTTCATGGATGATTTTCCCACCTTAACATCTGAGCATTGTGTTGCACTTGTAAAAGTACACTTGGCTCACTCACTACTCCCGAGTCCATTCTGTAGCATCCTGGAACCTGTAGGGCCTTGCGTGTGGGACCCTAAAGCCAGTCTCAGGGAGGGGAGAACTTTGTAGAGGGACCGTCTTCCACTTACCCGACTTTACCTTAGGAGTGAGTTCACTGCTTTAAAGAATTTGAGGGCTGAATGGCTTTTAAGTGTGACCCTTTTTTCCAGTACATGTTGAAGATATAATTTTGCACATGTTTGAATACATTCAGAAGTTACGAACAGAAGGACCTCAAGAATGGGTTTTCCAAGAGTGCAAGGTACTTTTGTTTCACCAAAATTCTTCTTAAGGAAAATTTTCAAAAAACATATATATGAGTATGTGAATTAATTTAAATTTAGGGCCCTGTGAAACTTTTTAAGTATTTTTTCCCTAATCTAAATAAAACTTTATAATGCATAGTAGCTTTAGTGGAGGCTTAGTTGGACTAGTCTGATTGGCTGCCTGGGGCACAACTAAGAGTGAAGACATCACATAACCTTTGTCAGGAGGGAAAAGGGGAGGAATTGGATTGCTTTTCTATCCCTCAGAAGAATGCCAGCCGTTTCTTGAGCTTGTATCTGGGTTTACTTTACTCTGTCTGAAGCTGCATGAGTGCTTTCATTTTCAGATCTGATCATGAAAATCTGCAGCAAACTTCAAATAAATAGTCAATTGTCTCATATATGATCGTGGTCTTAAGAGTGATTTTATTGTAAAGATGGATGGAAAATTCTAGCTTTCCCCTTCCTCCCTTTCCTCCCTACTTCCTTCTCTCCCTTTTCCCTCCCTTCCTTCCTTCCTTTCTTCATAAGAAAAAACATTATTTGTCTTCTAAATTTTTAAAGGCTTCTTTTTAAAGGGCTTTAAAAGATATGTATTTTATATTTAAGGCTTATCAATATTCTGAAATGTATTTTAGGAACAGAGACATCTTTTTTACCTAGGTAAAAGTTTCTAGGCATAATCTCTGTGAAGTTTATGACAGTAGTTCTAATCTGGGTACAGTTCTCTGAATGGGTCAGCAAAATTGTCATCTATGCAACTAACTGTTGGATCTCACGAGGTTCTTCCACAGTTTTCCGAATCACTTGTTATTTTTATTCATGCTCTGTACATTTTTAAATCAAGCATAGTCATTTTTTCTGAAAGTATAATGAAGTTAAGTATGGAGGAGAAAATCTATAGTGCAAACCAAACACACACATAAAAGGTATTTGTAAATAATAGCTGACTTGGGTCTAATTGGATTAACTTTCCATTTTAGGACTTGAATGCTGTTGCTTTTAGGTTTAAAGATAAAGAGAGGCCACGGGGCTACACCTCTAAGATCGCAGGGATATTGCATGTAAGTGCTGTTATTTTATTGTATGTATTGGTGTGTAGAGTATTTCAGTGATCCTGCATGTATTACTCTCAATACTACACAAATGATAGAAATTGAAGCTGCAGTATAAAATTCTAGACTTTGTAGAAACCTGGCAAATTTTGATGTCAAGACATGCTTAATCTTAATTTTCATCCTCCTAAAAATGATCATCTGTAATTTTTTTTATTACATAGGCATTTTACTTATTGGCTTTAAATATTTTTGAATTCTACAGTGTGTTAATAGCTAATTACTGGAAAGCTATACATCATGTGTTCACTTTTCTTCATTTCCATTCCCACCACTCCAGTCTGAACTGCCATCGTAGTCTCTTACCTGGGTTCCCTGTATTCTTCCTGTCCCTACTTAGTTTATTTTTCCAGCCTTAGTGATCTTTTGAAAACCAGAATTAGATTGTTTTGCTCCTCTGTGTCAAGTCCTTCAGTAGTTTCCCATCAAACTTGGAATAAAATTCACAATTTTACCTTGACCTTCAAGGTGATCTGGCCCAGCCTGTTGCTTTGACCATATTCCATATCCCCCCAACCTACTCCCATTCCCATTTCACTCCAGTACTACTGTTTGCCTTATCTTCAAGCATTAAGTTCATTCCTCCACTCAGGGCCCTTATATTTGACGTCTTCTCTACCTGGTACACTCTCTAACCTTTGCATGGCTATGTGAGGGAAGACCCTTATCCTTTGGGTCCTTGCTCACGTGTCTCTTCCTCAGAGAGACCTTCTCTGACCTCCCCATCACGCCCCTGCCCCTTTTTAACTCTCTTTATAGCACCTATACATACAATAACAGTATTTATTTATTGTCGCCCTCCTTCCCAATTATAGTGTAGCTCCTTTGAGAACAGGGACATCATCTGTCTCATCCATTGCTGCTGCTGTATCCACAGCAGCTCCTAGAACACTGTCTGGTACAGAGTAGGTGTTCATTAAATACTTGTTGAATGAATGATCAGTCAGTCTGAGTATAATGGAAGTTGTTCTTACTAAGAAACATCTTTTACCTTGTTTTTCCCCACTAGCCAAAAATAGAAGCCATTTTCCCCCACAACAACTTTATAAATGTTTGTCTGATTACGTTCATAGAAATTTGAGAAGTTTGTTCATAAAAATGTATTTACTTTATAGTAAGAATCCTATGGATGTCAGCATTTAACTATCAAACTTTCTTCATTAACAATTACTCAGTTTTTAGGCAGAAATATTACTCACATTTTTACCTGGAAAAATGTGATTTTGCTATCTATAATGTGAGCATATTTGGGAATTAAGTATAAAATCATACTATAATATAAAACTGCTTAAAAGTGTGGTAGGAAAGAAAAAAAATGAGAAATTTTTCTAGTGGATTAAAATTGAATTGAAGGAAAGAGAGGGGTATAGAATAATGGATTTCATGTATTAGAAATTTGATTGCTTTTTAATAAGTTAGCCTTGTACATTTATTTACTTATTTATTTATTTACAGTATTATCCCCTAGAAGAAGTACTCACAGCTGAATATTTACTGGAAGAATTTAGACCTGATTTAATCGAGATGGTTCTCGATAAACTGAGACCAGAAAATGTCCGGTGAGTCACTCAGCAGATTTTACAGTTACCTACTAATTTTTCAATAATGTTCAGAACTGGAAAACTTGAGATTGTGAATAAAATGCTTTAAAATATTTTATCAACCATGATTACAAAGTAGAGGGAATAGTGTGATATACCAATATCAAACCTCAACAGTCGGTACATGGCCAGTCTTCGTTTTCGTTACCCACCCCTCTTCCCTTATCCTCCCTCCACTGGAACTATTTTGAGGCAATATCTCTAAAACATGAAGATTTTATCATGAATTAAATATAATAATGGATTGTCTTAACCTGGCTTTACCGTAATTCAAATGCCCAAGGTATCAGCTCACCTACCAGTTTTATGAGCAAGTGAGGACACTGTACTTTTTCAAGTGGAAGTAAGGATTGCAATCTCCGAATTCTTCTGACCAACCCGTGGCCAACCAGGAGATGCGAAGCTGGAGAAGCTCTTATAGTAACAGAGGTGTGGCTGTTACAGGAGGGTCAGCCCCAAAGAGAGTGTGAGCTACTGCCTGATGTTTCTGCCCTAAAATTGAATCTCCTTTGTATTTTTCTCAAGTCAAATAATAGAAAGAATATATTTGACCACATATTTTGCATTTTTAATTTTTCTCCTTTGTCAAGGGCATATTTCCAAAATTCTCCTGAGAACATGACAATTCAGTAAATTTGCTTTTGACACAATCATTTTATGAATAAAATCAACCATCTGGTAGAACTTTTGGAAGGAAAAAAATTCTTCTAACAGAACTATTCTATGAAAGTCTTTTTTCCTAGTTACCTTCATTTGAACTTTTCCAGACATATACTAGCAACAAACAATGGGAAAATTAAATTTTTAAAAAATGACATAGTACTGTAATTTATACACACATTGTACCAATACCAGTTTCCTCGCTGTGATATTGCACCATAACTAAGAAGATGTGACCATTGAGGGAAACCAGATGAAGAGTGCACAGGACTCTTTGTACTATTTTTGTAACATCCTACAAATTTACAATTATTTCACAATAGAAATATTTTTTAAATTAAAACAATTATTTACAATTAGCAACAAAATCATAAAATACTTAGGAATGACTTTAATCAATTAGGCAAAACCTTTACACAAAAAATATACAAAACAGTGCCAAGAGAAACTAAAGACCTTGTGCAGAGGGTAGGAGGCTTGATATTGTTGAGCTGTCAGTTCTCTCTACCCTGATTCATAGACTCAGTGTAATCACAGTCAGAATCTTAGTAGGCTTTTTTTCCTTGCAGAAGTTGGTAGGGTGATTCCAGAATTCATATGGATATACAAAGGACCTACATTAGCCAGAACACTCTTGTGCCACCTCCGGCCCCCCAAAATTGGAGGACTTAGATTTAAAGACTTACTATTTATAAAGCTACAGTAATTAAGACATTGTAGTATTAGCATAAAGATAGACAAAGAAATCATTATAACAGAACAGAGAATCCAGAAGTAGGCCCACACATATATGGTCAATTGATTTCTTTTTTTATTGTGGTAAAAAACATACAACACAAAATTTACCATCTTAACCATTTTTAAGTGTATGATTCAGTAATGATAAGTACATTCATATTATTATGAAACAGATCTCCAGAACTTTTTCATCTTGCGAAACTAAAAATATACCCATTAAACAACCTCTTTTTCCCCTCCTACTGTCCCCAGTTATCACCGTTCTGCTTTGTTTCTACTTTGTTAAATACATATTATAAGTAGAATAATACAACACATTTTAATTTCACTTAACATAATATTAAGATTTCCTTCCTTTTTAATGTTGCATAATATTCCATTGTATGTATATATCATATTTTATTTATCCATTCATCACTAGTCAATTTATTTTTTGGCAAAGGCACCAACCTAATTAAATTGGGAAAGGAAAGTCTTTTCAACAAATGGTACTCTTCCATTATCCATCATCCATA